>JANEHU010001156.1:0-23325 GCA_027563435.1 Nasonovia ribisnigri
TATATTCTTTTGCATATTTTTTTTGAGGGTATGAAATTTTTACAAATCATGAAACCGGTTAATTAATTGCAAACGTTTTTTTTGCACACTTGAGAATATTTCAAGATAAAAGAATATTTTTTATAATAAATAATATTAAAAATATATCGATTAATTTGTATAGATATTCGATATTTTTTGTTGCAGTAAATAATATAAATTATATGTCCGATTATAGTAGTGATATGATATTGATATACAGCTAGTATAGAACTTCGATTAACCATCACTCTCTGTCATCGGTCACCGCCGAAAAAAAAAAATAATTAGGTGGTTAGACGATCGTGATAAACTCGTCGTGGTCTGCTAAAAAAGCTAGAGAATCAAAAAACCAAACTAAAATTACAGATTTTTTTTTATAATATGTGTGGTATGTATGTTTATAATTTATATGTGTTATAATAATTAATTTATATGTTATATGTAAGTATTTTTTTTTTTAAAGTACACACACTTAAAAAATATAATAAATGTGTGTATGTATATGTTTTTTTTTGCAAAATTTCCATTAACCGTCTATTCGATTAACCGTCATAGCCCCGGTCCCGACAGTGGCGGTTAATCGAAGTTCTACTGTAATATTATATACGTATTATAACCATCGTATATCGTATTATCATTATGAGGGAACGTGGTTGGAACCTGCTATTTTTAACTGTGATAATTTCAAAGGTTTAAAAAAGTTATTAAAGAATTAAGTAGGTAATCAATAATATCCCAGTCAATCCGTATTTAAAATTTAAAACAGGTTTTGACTTAAAATGCATATTTTTTACTTCAAGAGAATATATTAATAAAAAAGCATATATGTTTTCATATTTTATTATGATTTTTAAAGGATATTGGAAGAATATTTTCAAATTTTTGAGAGAATATTAGAATCTTATTTTGGCTATTTTAAAAGAATATAATTCCGGTCTCTAGACATTATGTTTATTTTTCTAATTGCCCAGTTAATTTACTATAACTTATTCAAATTTCATTAACATGATTTTCAGACGGAATGGTGTCAATAATTGTTTTGTCAAATGCATTTATATTATTACTCTGTAGTTGTCTATTTAAAAAGTAAGTAGAATTTTTTCAAATGTTATACAATTATGATTATAAATAAAAACATTTTTAAAGGCACATCTTACTTTTTTAGAGCATATAATATCTGTGTTATAAAACGCATAAATGCATGCATATTTCGAATATATTATTTGGTACTTTTCGGTTATCGTACTCCAACGGTCGGCCGGCAGGTTGCGGCCGCGGTCGGGATATACCGATTCCGTTATCGTACACCATTAAATTTATCTCAATATTGTCACGTTTCATTGCCAAAACTCAGTTCCTATAGAGACTATGGCTCGTTTCAACTACGATATGTTATGTTCGGTGACTCGGTGTGCAATGACGAAGAAAGTGCTATACGTTTTTTACAAGACCGCGGAGTGCTTCATCGTAATCGTACTTGTAAAAACGGTCATGATATGTTGATACGGTACGGGTCTAAACCTCTGTGGCGATGCAACATTTCCAAGTGCAAGGATACTACAGGTATTCGTAAAAACTCTTGATGTTTTCATGGTAATGGTTCCAAATAGATCTGCAGATACATTAATTCCGATTATTGAGAACCACATTGCTGCCGGTTCTATTATAATATCAGATTGCTGGAAGAGCTACGATTCTTTAAAGCATAATAATGCATTTCAGCATATGCAGGTCAATCACAAATATAATTTTGTAGACCCAGCTACCGGGGCACACACACAAAATATTGAGCGTTTATGGCGATCGGCTAAAGAACGAAATAAAAAACATTCGGCCCATCGGTCAATGTTGGATTCCTACATAAGTGAATTTCTTTGGCGACAAAAACATAAAAAAACCATCTGCATATTTACCCAAATTATAAACGACATTGTTAAATTCATGCCTCCTTCATAATATTATTTAATAATTTGTATTTACAATAATTTTTTTGGTGTTCATATTTTATTATAATTTTTTTTTATTATTATTTTATTTTATTTTAAAATTATTATTTTTCATATTATTATATTATTCTATTAAAATAAATTATATTTTTGGCAATGAAACGTGACAATATTGAGATAAATTTAATGGTGTACGATAACGGAATCGGTATATCCCGACCGCGGCCGCAACCTGCCGGCCGACCGTAGGAGTACGATAACCGAAAAGTACCATATTATTTATTTATATATATTTTTTTAGAATGATAATAGGAAAACGCAATAGGTATTGCGACGATGTACTGTTGAAATTACAATACCAGTTGGGTTTTAATTATTTCATAAAAATATTAATGCATCATATGTTAAATCAACTAAAATCTCGCCAAACCCTCGTAAATATTATGGATAAATCGTATATTTTTTTATAATGGTAATTGGAGTAACCATTACGAAGTGCCTACTGTTGGAGTTTGAACCAAAAACTTATATCTTTTTTCGTGGTCATTCGGTAGCCTGCAGGTTTGGTATACTTGGTGTCACGTCATTTCATCGCGGCTAAAAATTCGTGCGTCAATTCACCGTGGTCATTTTATCGCAACGTCAATTTATTGCGTTATAAATAAATCGCGCGACAATTTATCGCGTGTTATCGTTTTTATGATTTTCGAAGTCTAATGATCTCTGCTAATGCCAGCCTCAGTCTTATGACAACCGTCAAATTGTGATAATGTATAGCTAAGTATTACTTACAGCAAACATAAAATATAAAATGTAGGTACCTACCTATATCGTTACCCATACTTCGTAATCTTTCGTGCCCAAAATTAAAAAATACTTAAAATTATCAATTATATTTTCAGGCAAATTCCATTCCTTTAATTTTATTTCAGTCCAACTATTCGTTTTAATAAATTCCAGGATTAGCCTGTATGGTATCCGGATATTTCACCGCAATTATTTCACCGCGCGACTATTCACCGCCAACATTTCACCGCATTTACAACTCACCGCGTGTACAATTCACCGCGCATACAATTCATCGCAGTTATTTTTTTGATAATGTAAAAATGTAATAAACCAATTTATCAGTCGATGTCTATATATTAAATTACGACATGGCATTTTTGATATGATGAGCCATTAAGTTTATCTTACTGATACAAATTGATTTCCTTATCCAAAATTCTAAATTTAAAAATAACCAGATACGTTTAACTATACGATTACACACGTTACTGATTATTGAATTATTGTGTCGGCATCGTCCACTACGTATATCGACGTTTACAAGAGTGTTTCATTTTATAATCATGAATAATATATCGTATATTAAAAGTGAACGGGGTAAAGATAAATTAATATTAAAAGGGTACATTTATATACTTGAAAAACAAGGTTTAAATAAATTAATATGGAAGTGTGAAAATTATCAGAAGATAAAATGTAAAGGACGTTTGCATGTTTGTAATGACGAAATTATAAAAGAATTTAAACATAATCATGTGCCGGACTGTGCAAAAGTTGAAGTATGCAAAGCAATCAACGAATTAAAAGAAAAAGCTATCGAACGACCCGATTTAAGAACACGTGCAGTACTAGGTTCAATTTCGACATCTGTAAGTACACTTATTTAAAATACTTCTTTTATTAATTGTAAAACTATTCTATTTCATAATATTATACATCTTGTAGTTAACTACTTCAGCAACAGCGCATTTACCTAAATTAAGTTCTCTTAAACGAACGATTCGGCGGATAAGAAATGAGGAAGATACTTCACCGCCAAACCCAAAATCACTAAGTGATTTAATGATTCCCCAAAAATACCAATTGACGAACGATGAACAACCATTTTTACTGTACGATAGTGGTCCAGGAGAAGACCGAATACTATTATTTTCGACCGAAAGAAATTTACGTCTTATGGAAAACTGTAAACATTGGTATGCAGACGGAACATTTTCGACATCGCCTTCATTGTTTACTCAAATATATACGGTAACTGTTTTAAATTATTTTTTAATATATTAGTATATTTTAAATAAAAGGCTATGGTGAACACTAATAAGGGTATAAATAATAATAGGTATATAACCGATCAAACGTTAAATTTAATTACTTTACTTGTTATTTAGAGATAAATGTATTAAAGTTACTTTACTCGTTACTCAAAAAATATTGTAATGAAATTACTTTAATTTTCTAATAGAAAAATTAAGTTATATCATAATTATTGTAACTAAATGTGTAAATTACTATATGATTTTACAGATACATGGTGTACAGTACAGTAATGTTTTCCCATCAGTGTTTGCATTATTACCAAATAAAATGGAATCTACATATTGTCGCCTATTCGAAGCATTGAAATCAATAAAACCTGAATTGAATCCGGACACGATTATGATTGATTTCGAGAAAGCGGCCATGAATGCCATTTCAAAAACATTTCCAGTTATAAAAATTCGAGGTTGTTTTTTTCATTTTACACAGTCTGTTTGGAGACACGTTCAACAAGCTGGACTTCAACAAAAATATACTGAAGATTCAGAATTCGCTCTACAAATCAGAATGATGACTGCCCTTAGTTTTGTACCTGTAGCTAATGTTGAACAGGCTTTCAATGATTTGATGGATACTAGTTACTACACAACAAATGAAGAACTTTTAACTCCAATGGTTAATTATTTCGAAGACACGTGGATTGGTCGTATGGACCGTAGGAACAGAAGAAAGCCAGCCTTATTCCCGATCAATTTGTGGAACTGTTATGCTTATTTAGCAGAAAACATTCCAAGAACAAACAATTCTGTCGAAGGTTGGCATAATAGTTTTTCATCCACATTAAATGTAATTCATCCTAGTATTTGGAAGTGTATTGAGGCGTTTAAAAAAGAAGAATCATTAAATAAAATCCATGTTGAACAGTTTATAGCCGGGCATTCAACGGGTGTTAAAAGAAAATACAAAGACTTTGCTGAAAGGTTAAAAAATGTGTGTGATGACTATCATAATAGAATAACAGAAGATTATTTAAGAGGCATAGCCCATAATTTTCAGTTAAATGTTTGATTATTTATGTAGATAGTAATTTATTGTAATATTATTTTATTTTTTTTTGACAGTATGTAAATGTATTTGCATCAACTAATTTATAAGTTTTAATTAAATGAACAATAATTATACTATTATATTATTATTTACTCATTAATAAATTTTACTATATCCACGACGAATTGTAACCGCGGTGAATTATACATGCGGTGAATTGTAAATACGGTGAAATGTTGACGGTGAATAGTCGCAAGGTGAATTATCACGCGGTGAATTATCCGCGATCCAGCCTGTATATATAGGTACCATCTATGTATGTCAATTTAATTGAATAATTTTATTAAAATACTTTTTGTTAATTTTTAAATTTTTTTTTGCAATTAAAAATTTTTAAATTTTGCTAGCCTCGTTCTAATAAACTAACCAACTTTTTTTTTTTAATAATGAACGAAACAAAATTACTATATTGCATATTACCTATAATAATAGTAATTAAACACAGGTACTTAACATTAGCTAGGTAAACTTACTAGATTTATGAATATTAATTAGATTTTAGTATTAAAAATAACTTTTTGACAATATAGTAATAGTACCTATATAATACATAATGTTTAATAAAATGTACTTACCAATAAATATACCTACTTGCATTCAGACACTAGTTTTTAATCTGATTTTGAGAACACTTGTCTGTACTTCGTAGTCAACCACTCTGTTACAGGATACAGATCACATTAAAATAATAGTTATAGCATACTTACTTCTGATTATAGGTATGTATATAGGTAAATCTAAAATGTAAGAATATCAGGTCACAGACGGCGCCAGACGCAGACTTAGGAAAAATCAGGATAATTTCGTACAAAAGACAAATCGATGGAACATGGAGGTAAGATATAAAAAAAAATTACCTTTGTCAACTGGATCATTGCGTCTTAAACCATAAATATGTCTTTTTGAGAATTATTAATTTTTTTTAAAGTTTTAGATTAAGTTTTGTTTTAAACCTGTCGCGGAGGGTAGGCAGTTTCCCTTAGTTCTAGTCTCTGGGAATTCATTTGAATAATATATAGGTATAATGACAACGGCTATTAAAAACATAATTTTCCGCGGGGAAAGGGGGATTTAAAACTGTATTGAAAAAAACAGTTGTAATAGAGTAGTTTGGTTTACTCTTAAGTACGACGAACCTACAAGGAGTCTCGCGATTATCGTATTTTTCATCAAAAACCACTCAGTCTAATTCAAAGAAATCGTAGTAACGCCTACACTGATTTCCATTCTGAACAAATATTTTAAGGATTTTAATATTTTAAATTATATTAATTATTTACAATTAACACGTCGACTTGTTTGACGACGGAATGCATATGAAGTTGCGCATAAAATGTGCCTTAGAATCTGGTAGTCTGGTACCTATGTCAAAATTGAAAATACTAAAATTTTAATTGAAATTAAAAACAGAGTTGCAACATAATATTATTTAATATTGTAATAACTAAAGGGCAGATTTTAAAGCTTTAATTACCTGTATTATTTTAAAATAATCTATAAAATGGTAAAACAACGATATATATTGTTTTCAAAAACATTAATATATGCTCTAAATAAACAATGTGTTCAGGTATATTTGATTTAAATAACAATTAAGTAAGTTATATTAAGTATTAATAATAGATACAGTTGTAAGTTAGATAGGTATCCAAAAGGCAAAAACATAAACATATTTACATTTTTGAAAATGTTTTATATAGTTCAGTAGACTTTTGATTTCTGTATTAAAATTTAAATAATCATACTTTGCCCAAAATAAATATTGTATTCTTTGTATTGTTAATTTAAACGACACCATTATATGCATATAAAATATCAAAATCTGTGCTAAAAAATAAAAATTTCAAAACATTCACAAAAATAATAAAAAATATGCTTTGACATTTTATAACCATCATAGAAATTATCTTACGTTCTTATTCTACAGGTTACAAAACACATTTCTACTTACCTGATTTGCAATTTTTATTGCTAAAGGGAAAAAATATGCAAAAGCCGCACAAACACTACCTAATAACTAATTGGTAGGCTATAATAATTATTTGTATTTATTAGAATGTTAACATTCGTAGAGACTCACGATAATGAGTAGTTATATTTTGATAATTAATAATATGTTATAAACATTTAATCATTGCCGAGACAGTTAAACATTATTTATAATGACTAGGTCAGGATAAGCCACCCAGATAGCAATATCATATTTTAATAATATTGAAAAAATATTGTTGAAAACAGATTATCATTGCAACAATATGTGTTTATTATGATTTTCTGATGTTCAAAATATTCTCACCATGTTAACACAATAACCAAATGGCAGAAAAATCCACAATTGAGACAATATGTTCCAATTCACGTTGTTGCAATGATATATTTAACATATTTTGAAGATATGTAATTACAATGTTGCTGAAATATATAGTTAATATTTTTGATATGTGGTGTCACTGTGTTTTAAATATTTTCTAAACAACAAATTAGATGAAATAAATAATATTTGGGCAATATTATTCCTACATATATTTTATAAATATGTTCTTCCATACATGTCCACAAGATTTAAATAATCTTTTAAATTACCTATTTATTGTATTATACATACACTATGTATATATTTTATTAAATACATTTTATTTAATAATATGTTTGAATATGTTTATGAAATAACAAATATTTGTTTATCACATTATCATAATAACCTCAATACAAAAAAACTTGATTTAGACATCGCATATTTAATTTATAATATTATGATAATATAGTAGGTAAATATAGGTATAATAATATACTAATAAAAATTAAAAAGAAAATTCATGGTCAATTTCCAAAAAAAAAAAATGTTTTATTATAGTCATTTCTTTCATAATAAAACAAAAATAACATAATTAATTATGTAAACAATTGTATACTTATAACAACAAAACTGTTAGGAATTATAGGAGTATTACATAAATACAATAAATATGTAATAATTAAAATAAAATAAAATAGTATAATTATGTTAGTTATTAGATTTTTCTTCTTTTTTTTTAATGCGATTAGCAGCTTGAGCCATCCACTTTGAAACGGCTGATGAAATGTCTATATCAGGCAATAACTCAAATTTTTTATTTTTTCGTATGGCATCTGTAAACAGAATAATTTTTATTAAAATTATAATAACATTATTATTATTAATAATTATTAATTTTATGAAAGTAAAAAAAAAAAATTAATAAATTAGATTTTAATTTTTATTACATTTAGGGTGGGGGCTAATGCGAGTAACTGAAATTAACCCTACAAAACTGATCAAACACTCCTTAGAAATATGTCAGTCTCTAGGGTCAATTATTCATTTATTTAAATGGTTTATACTATCTGGTATGTCATATAGGATAAAACCATATAAAATGATTTCATAAATATATTTAATTATATGCACTATACAAGACAATATTATAAGTATCTGAAGGCCATTCTTACCAAAAAGTAATTTACAGCAGTTTAGTCCAGAAAATTTGTTTTTTCCTTTGAAACCAACATAGGAATATTTCTGAATAAATGAATCTGAAAACATACGCTGCATGATACGTCGGACTGTTTCAGGAATGGTAAGTCCAACTGACCTTGATAAAATGATAGCCTGTTGTAAATGATTAAAAAAATATGTATATAGTATACCTCTAAGACAATCATAGTATATTAATAAATTAAATGCAGATTTTACAATCATACTTGATTATTCCTAATTTTTTGGTCATTTAATAATGTTTCAATAGCTGTCAGTTCATCAGTATTGTTGACTGGCCAAATAATTTCATACGAAGTATTAATTTCAGTAGGAACGTTTGATGTTGAATTTTCAATACTTTGAGCTGCAAGACTTTTTAATACTTCAATAGAGTAGGCCATACTTTTCATTTCATATCTCATATTTGTTAAAGATGTTTTAACAAAATTTTGAAAATCATCTATAAAATATAAATTATAATTACAGTGATTAATAATTATTTAGCAGCAATACATTATATATTAAAATTGGTTAAGTAAATATTATAAATGTTTTGTCCATATATAATTGGGTAAAAATAATGTTTATCAAATTATAAATACATTATATTAATTAATTCACCAAAATTACCTGAAGTGGGTGTTACAGGTGGTATAGCAATTGAGAAACTTATAGGATTGCTAGTTATATCATCAGGACATTTCATTTCTAAAAAATATAAAGCTTTTAAATATTGTGTTAACCATGTATCAGAAAAAAATTAATAATTTTGAATGCTTTTGAGGCTATTAGCTTGTGCCATATTAAAATGTATTAAAATAAAATTATTACTCCATTTTTTTTTTTAATTATAATAATATTATTTATACCAGTAAGTGCAGATGTAGAAGCAATATTCTTGGTTGGAGTTACAGGCATTACAACTGAGGAACTATCTTTATTATCAACTAAATCGTCTGTAAGCCATTCAATAACTGGAATAAATTTAAAAGTAATAAAATTGATATTTAATATACTAATTAAACTATTAAGATAGGTATATAATAATGAACATTCAACAAGAATAAGTGCTTGAATGGCTGAAACCACTTATTTAACTAAAATAATCTGTTTTATATTTTTTTGAAATAATTACTTACAATCATTCTGATCATGTATATTTGTATCAATAACTTTTTCTGTATCACTGCCATCTATAAATTTAAATATAAATAATAAAAAAATGTGTACACAATACACATAAATACATATCATACTATAAATTAGTATTAATTTTTAAATATTATACCAAAATTGTATTTTAATGCGGTTATTATTACATACAATTTAAAGCATCAATATATTATATACAATAATATACTTTAATATACCTAATTAATATAAATAATAACTATTTTATGATTTTTAATTATACTATACTATTACAATCATGATTTGCATGTGGTGAGAATGTTTTGTCACTATCATCTGCATCATTATCTGCATCTAAAATATAAAATAATATGTTTTATTTAAAACAAATGAAACACATTGTAATAATAGAGGATTACCAGAGTTTTCCGAAAATGTAGGAGGGGGTAAGTATTTTTTTTTGGCTGATCCTAAACTTCGTTTGGGTTGTTCATCGGCAGAAGAAAGATCTGACGTTAATTGTGCTTTTCTAGCCTTTTCTTTTGCTTCATTAATAGAGTCTGAAATATATAATAGTATAATAATAATAATACTAATAGAATAATTGCAGTATTTTGTTAAATGCAATACAAAATAATAAATATTTTATTGTTACAATATGTTATAAAATTCTATACAATATATTATATCATACCTATTGCTTTTTCAGTATTTAATTTTCTCGCACTGTAGAAATCAAATTCTAAAGCATTAGTTGCGGTACGCCTTTCAATGTATTTATTTTTATTTTTTATATATTTTTTTGGCCATGCACATTGACCATTTTTGTACCAATGGCTAGGTACTGCGGCCACACTGTTATCGAAATTAAACAATACAATTGACCACATTTTTTCTGAAATAAAAAAAAATGTATGAAATTAATATATTATGTACTGTGTCAATTAAAATAATTTGCTTACTTTAAGCTTAGTATAAATATTTTGATTATTATTAGTAGTATATAATTAATATTATACATAATTTACATTTACAATTTGTAAGTATAGCTACTTTTATACATTTTTAAACAGAATGAATTATAGGTATTGCAATATTTCTGTTTTTAAATATTAAAACCATTAACTTATGCATTATTTCATCTATTTTCCAGCTTTGTAATTGATCAGACATATCTTCAAAAACATATATACCTAACTTGGTAGATTTTATTGGACTATCATATAATGGGTTTTTTTTTAAAAATGTATATCCAATTATTAGAAGTTCTTTAGTCGCACACGAATGAGCAATATTTACAACTTTAATAATTTGATTTTGCTTTGTGAAAACAAAACTGTCAGCTAATTTGTTGATATTTATAGTAAAGTTTCTTAATTTTAATGACACAAATTGAGGATTACAAGTTATACTTTCCAACATTGGTCCTTGATTGTGAGTTTTTGTGTAAGATAATTCAGGTGTTTTAGTAGCAGTAAATTCATTATTGGAAAATTCTTCATTATATCGACGCACAACTTGCTCTAATGGTTTATCATGTTTACGTAATGCTGATTTTAAAAACTTCATGTAATTTTCAAACGGGAAGCAACTACAAGAATCAAGTGGTCCAAAATGTTCATAATCATCCACAATGTGCAACAACCCATGGATGTTGTGGGAAATAAAATGTGAACCATAAATATCGCCAAAATTTTTCACAAAATATTGTAATAGACGATTAGCAAACTCTACTTTTTTTTTATGATTAGCACTTAATAAAATTGTCATCGCAATATTTAGAGACATAAAATTATTATAACATTCTTCAGACAAAATATTTTTTAGAACTATTGGACCCGTGTATAACAAAAACTGACGCAACTCTGTGGCCTTCCAACGACAAATTTCTTCAATAGGTCTAGGTTTCCTGGCAAATTCAATAGGTATGTAAGGCTTGAAACTTAACAATGTTTTGGTAATCTCTAAACATTCTTTACTATGCAATCGTACACTTAAAGGTCCTTTAGACATCCATAAATGAACCAGCTTACGCATGACACCTAATAGAACCAAATGCATATAGTCTAATGGAAAAGACCTAACCATGTCGAAATTAGGTAATTTAATTAGATCTGATGTTACATCTTCACGAACATGATGGCTCTTCTGAACCATATTCACATATCCATCATGATCTCTGATTTTAAAACCATTTTCTTGATAAGGAAAACATATGCGATTATGTGAATACTCGCCTTCGTGGAAACATCTAGTACAAGATGAAAAACCTGTATGTGATTTAACTTTCAATATAAAAGATTTGGCTGGACTATCACAACAGAATGCCATTATTGAAACTTTAAATGAAATGCTATCTAATTCAATCCCATGCAATGTTAAACATTCAGCTTCTTCAATAAAATATTTTAAATAAGCATTGCTGTCATCAGGTTTTTTGTATCCATGGAATATTCCAATAGGAAAAACATTATTAGAATGAGGATATATGTAGGCTAATATTGGCCAAAATTGACTACCACTGCTTTTTGATAAAGGTAAACCATCAACGCCAATTATAACTTTAACCTCATCATTATGTTTGAATTTTAATAAATGTCTTTTAATGCCTTCACTTAAACCAAAATGGTAATATTTTCCTGGATGAATATTTATAATATTTGTAGTTTTTGAAGAACCTGAATTTAATAATGTCCTGCTGTCTAAAGGTAATGTTTGAAACAATGATGGGTCATCTTCTTTATTTAAAATGTACAACAATTTGTTAAGAGTTGAATGTGGAACATTACATTCTAAAGCCCAATTTTTAAGTTTTATGTTCAATGGTATTTTACCCTGTATTTTATTATCTTCATTACAAGTTTGTGTATCCGAAAAAACTTCAGAAATGTTTTCAAAATTCTTATTAGGTTCTACAAATTTGTTTATGTTTTCAAATAATAAACTGTCAGACAAAATATTATTGTTAACTGATACATGGGATTGCAGGCTTTTATCACTACTGATCGATGAACTCAATGGATCCAGTAAATTAATTATTTCTAAAGGTTGATTAATTACTTTATGACTATTATTAGTAAGGGATATATCAGATTCATAACTGCAGTTTAATAACATCAGATCATTTTGAATTTTTCTTCTTTTTGTTCTATAACTTTTGATCATTTTGTAGGAACCTATATAAGTATTAAAATTACCAGTTTTAATATAATTTTAAAAAATAAATCAAATCAATAATGTGTATCATGTTGAAGCGGTATGGTATTGTATAATATAATATAAATATGCATAACTGCAGACACCATAATATAGTTGCCTACAGTTACATATTTCAGCTGCATGTATACCATAATGTGTCCGTGTACCTCGTATACTTAAGTATACACACACACACACACATATATATATATATATATACTCATATAGTATGTAAAATAACTCTTCAGTATTATAATGTTAATATATTATATTAAGTTGACCAGCATGTGTTTTCTCCTCTTACAAACGTACAATGTTTCAAAAACCGTTTTGTGGGTTCAACTTTACTCCTTATGTATTTGATAGCAATATAACCAATAATTTTAAATAATTAATTTAAAAAAAAAAAACAAAATTATCTAATTTTCTTAAACTGATAAATTGTGTTTATGATACCTATCCAAATAATAAAAACACTACGACACAGATAAAGTTTTTCGCAACTGGTTGAGAAATTTTGGTAATTCTGCAATAAATAGGTACAGAGGGAGTAAGTTATCCTACACATAACAGTTTTTAACTTTTGTAATAATATTGTATGTCTGTAAGACGGAGACAACACATGCAGGTGTTTACCAAGGCTTCACCAACAAATTTAAAATATTATAAAACTGTAAATACATCTTAAGTATAACTTCCTCAAATTGTGCTTAGGTGTTAGGTATGTATTGCCAATATAGACTACATTTTAATTTTGTAACATTTCAGTTCAAACATTTAATTAGGTATTTCACAAGTAGGTATTTTATTATTTATAATATTAAGTATTGTATGTACTTAAAAGGACATTATACAGGCATTTGTTGTCTGTTTTAAAAGTGTGTAGACAAATTTAATGTTTAGCGGAACATGCTTAGCTGAGTCAGTTTTAGAGTGAATTGATCTCTTATAAAATTTAAATGTAAGATTATCATTAAGGGCACCTTATAGGTTTTTAACATATTTTTATTCTAAAATGAGCTGTATTTTACAATTGCTGAGTATAACATTTGCTATGTTACGCACTTGTAAGACGGAGACAACAAATGCCCAAATTATGTTTATTAACGTCCGCTTACAAGTAACTACTTATAATAGCATATAATATATAATATAGGTAGGTAGGTATAGGTACTTACTGCGTATATATAGGTACTTATTATTGCAATAAATAATAATAAAACTCGTGCAGACTAGTTCTCAGTTATTCAGTAGCTTGAACTTGAAGTACCTAGATACTAGATTGCTGGCTGCTGCAATAGCTAGGTCGCCTAGGTATTACAAAAAAATTCGAATAAATGGTTGTCACCTGTCGGTTACACTTACACACTTACATAAACAGTAAACTATAAAGTAAACATACCACGAGAATACGAGCAAGACGTACAAAACAAAAACTAAATCTTAACGGCCGCGGCGGTCGTCATTCGTCGGACTCTATCAATAACATGTTCATTGTTCAGCATATCCAATGGGCAATGGCAATGACAATGAGCAAAATAATAAATATGTTAGTACTCGGTATTGCCGCGTCTACACGCAACTATTATATTATAATTATATGGATGCCGGGGTTTTCCATATTATGTCTGATTATATTAAATGATAATAATAATAATATTATTATTATTATTATATTATTTTTTTTTTTTTTATTATTAAAACAATGCCTCGGCGACTAAAGGGCCATTGGCTATTATTACATTATTATACCTATATTGATTATTGAATATTGATACTCAAACAGCGCAGGCCGCGGAGGCCAGAGACGTGGAGTGCAGAAAGCAGAAAGCAGAAAACACTATACTATACACTTTACATACTAATTTATATAAGTATTAATTATATTATACTCATAAGTTAAACTACTACTTAAGAGGACGCTACACGCATTTTTGTTGTCTCCGTCTTACAAGTGTGTAAAATAGCAAATTTACGCTTAGCAGATCACATTTTAATTCCGTTAGTTTAAAAATTAGAGTAAATTTACCTGTTATGAAACTTGATGGTGAGAACATTATCTGTGTTTGTATGAGGGTTAGGTTACAATAACTTTGTTTTTAAAAAAGTTATGAGCATTTTTATATACGCATAACTTGCTACAAAATTGATCTATCGTAAAAAACATAGATAGGTAATGTTCTTAACTTCAAGTTTCATAATAGTTCGATTCTCTTTAATTTTTTTAATTAACGGAGCTAAACGTGATCTGCGCTGAACGGAAATTTGCTATGTTATGCACTTGTTAGACAGAGACAATAAATGGTTGTGTAGTGTCCTCTTAAATCTTCGTAATTGGATGAATATCACAATTCACAAATAAACAAAAAGTTTTATGTTTTAATCCTGTAGAGACGTAGTCGCGTAGAATACTATAATAGCTAGGGTATAATATACAGTACCTATAGTCATTACTCTATTCTGTAAAATTAATTTATCATTATACCTATAATAATCTTAACATTCACAAGCTTTTATCAGTTTTTTATCATTGGGATACAACTACATAACATATGTTAAGTTACAAATAATAATACCTATATAATAAGTTCAAAGTAAAATTAGTATAAATAATACTATAATATAGGAACTTTTAATTGCATACAGGTAAAACTCAGTCTAAATAAAAAAAAGCGGGTAAGTAAGTGGATGTCGTTCTGCTGTACAGTGATTTACATAAGTAGGTTACTGCAGTAATGGATGGTATTAAATTTGAATTCAATGATATTGATATAATATCATTGTATACGAAAAACGATTCTGATCGGAGACGAGTTTTCAGTCTTGGATACTTTATACAATATATTGTTTAAAATCAAATAAATATATTAATTATATTATTTTTAAAAAAAATTTAGGTACCATTAAAATAAATTCCAAATTAATCAAATTAGATTCATTATGTTACGTGGAACCTTATTTCAAATTTTCAGTCCTTATAGCTATAAAAGTTAAACATTTTATACATTTTTAACAACTAAAGAATTTGTAAATTTTCAATTCAACAAATTTCTTCAAAATTTGAACTTTAAATGGTTATAAAAAAAAATCGTGCCTATATATTTTTGATATTTTCTATCTGCTATTATATTAACTTATGGAGAACCTTGTATTAAATTTTCAAGTTTTTTGACCCAACGAATAAAATTTTATTGATATTTATAGAATAAAAAACTAAAAAAACGGAAAATTTCAAACATCTATAAATAACTTAAAAATTGTTGAAATATTTTGAAAATTTTATGATGAATAGGAATCGATGAAATAAATATTTGGTGTAAATTTCAAGTTTCTACAATTATTAGTTTTTATATAACAACTAAATAAGAATATCGGTACAACAGAAATTGAGTGAATATCTAATATTGTAATTCAAATGCTCATAAAAATTTAATTTGACTTTCCAGTAAAAATTTTTTTTTTGATAAAAGTAGAAAAACTCATGGAGAATCTTGTATAGAATTTTCAAACCTTAGATTTAAAAAGAAAATTATAATTATATATATATATATATATAATAAATAAATAATTACCTTCTAACTTAATTAATAAATAAATATAATAATCTTATTATTATTATAATTTATAATGTATTATTTTACAAAATATACACTAACATAACAAAATTATTACAAATAGCGTATTATACTAACTTGATAGGTATTGCCGATATTGGTTATTAATTATTATAAGAATATAATATAATGTAAATTAATTATAGCTTATTTCCTTATTTTTAGGTAACACTCAGTGGCGTATATTTAGTCCGGGGTCCTTAATCTATGTCCAAGTTGGGAAGGGGGGGGGGGGGCTACAGGACTTTACAAACTTATATACAAGTAATATATAATATATTGTAATACCTAAACCTACCTAGTAATATTATAGATTTTTAATATTTTATTCTTATATACCTATGTGTACCTAGCTATATACTGGGAGGGGGGGGCTGATCAATTTTTACACAGCGGTGGTTTACTTAGATTCTTCCGTAAGAATATAATACGTAGAAAAAAAATAAAATATCAATGCATTTTAAATTTTATATTTTAAAAATAAAATTTAATACTTTTTTAGCGACTTTCATATAGGTACCATTAAAATCATTTTTTCATTTATTCAACATTTCGGGAGTGGCTACAGCCCCCTCAGCCCTCATCCCCCTGACTACGCCACTGTATACCCATAAGATAAATTAAACGCATAAATACATTTAATACCTATATATATAATTGTTATATACAAAAAGAACACGCATTAATTAATAATATATATATACTAAAAATATTTATTATTATTTTGTGGTTAGATTGTCAAAATGTGTTCTCACGGCATTCCTTAAAATATTTTCAGGTACTTTAAATAAACATATTGTAAAAATATCTTTCAGAACATACGTTGCCAATAACTTTAGATCTATATTGTCTTAATATTTTCAATTGATGTTGCATAAAATATTTTCCTTTCCATTAAATAAACATATTGTCAGAATATCTATCAGAACATATTTTATCAATAACTTTAGATCTACATTGTCTCAATATTTTCACTTGATGATGCATAAAATATTTTACTTTCCATTAAATAAACATATTGTCAGAATATCTATCAGAACATATTTTATCAATAACTTTAGATCTACATTGTCTCAATATTTTCACTTGATGTTACTTAAAATATTTTCTTGTCCACCATATATATATATTGATGCAATATGTTTTAAACATTTATTTATAAATATAGTTTTGTTCATAATATAAACATATTGTCAAAATATGTTGAGCCAAAATATTTTGAAGGACATAAAGAAAACATATGTCTGCAATATAAATATTTTCCAATTGCTATCTGGGTATATATGGTATAAATAAATTATTTAAAATGCCTACTTATTTATATTGATTTCTTATCTTAAGAAGCTTGTTGCAATATGTGGACGGTTGTGCTGTTTGAAAGTGACAACACAGTTAATGTTGTGCCTAACTTTTGGTATTCAAATGGTACATGTCAATGGCCTAAGAGAAATTTTAAAAAAGATACAAAAAATATGATAAAACGTCGTATTAATCCTGATGAAGCTACTTTTAATAGTTATAAAGCACGTCCATTGCTAGAAAATATTGGTAAGTACTATACGCAACTATAAGCTCTTATTTATTGACGTAATTAAAAATGTTGACATGGATAACATAATTGAAATCATAAATTTGTTTTAAATTTGAAGGTAGTTACGATGAGGCAGAAGCGAAAGCTACTAAAGCACAAGAAACGTCTGAACTGTCTTCAAATGATGACGATAAAAATACAAGAAAATACAGAAAAATTAAACAAACGTCGCCACCAATCACAAAAAAGCTTAAAGAAAAATCTTATCTACCAGAAATTCCTGTTTTTGATGAACCTGATACAATTGATAGTAATGGTGGTAAGCATTTTAAATTACCTATACCCTACCTAAATAATGAAATGTTATACGTAATAAGTTCCCATAGATATTCTGATTTTGGTAATTTTTACTATTCTTTTAAACTTTGATATAAAAAGAAATAATAAAAAGATGCTTTTTACATTATTATTTTTTTATATTATTACATATACCATAACTCTATATTTAACTTTATATAAAAGAAAACAGTCAGGCTCATTCACAAACAAATATTATTTCCCTAGAGCGGTTAACATGCTTTTTGTATTAATTATACAAAATTATACCTTACATGATTTATGTTTTTATAAATTACTCTAGGATATTCAGATTATGATTCAGATGAAGACAAATCATACTCTGCGAAAACTAAAGAAAGTACTGTGTCTTTCAGTTCATTATTTAATGATAACAGTTATAATAACACCTCTCCAGAAAATGAGCTGTTTAACATTGACCACGAAAAATCATCAACATCACAAAACAGTGTCTATTATGGTTCAGGAAGTAATAAGAAACAAAAAACAAAGCACACTTCTACTTCAAATATATATAAAAATATTGATTACACACCAGTCCAACCAATAATTACACCATCAAGTGCAAATAATTCTGCAGATGAAAGTGATCAAGGTATTTTTTTATATACCTACCTATTAATTATATAATATAATATATTTAGCTAAATATTTCAGGTTCAAAACTATTTATTTATAATTTTGTTTTTATTAATTGTTTCTCAGCATTCAGAAAAAATGTTAGGCGGGCTTTGATAAATTTAAAATATGATGCAGAACATTTTCACAAACGATTCGATGCTCAAGAATCGTTATTGGAAAAAATTCTAGCCAAGTTAGATTACCAAGAGTCAAAAGGGTCATCCAAGGTCTATGATTGTAACGATGTAGATTTAGGAGTTATTGACAATGATGAAGATCTTAACAATATGGAAGAAAAGCTGATTAATGATAAACAATACAGAAATGCAGTGGTATGAATCTTTAGTATAATATATTATTAATTATTGCCGTTATTCTTAATGGTGCTTATAGTTTATAATTTACTCTATATTATATCTAAACAATATTTATATAGATAAATATTATGTTCTATAGTCTTTCGAGCTACTACCTTTTTTATACTGCATACTTTTTTTTAATGAATGCGTTAACAATTAAACACTAAATTGGCCTATATAATTCATTAATGATTTATAACATAATTTATATTATGCTTTACAACTTATTTTTGACAAAAAGTAAATAATATAGCACATATCACTTTTATTATATATTAATTATTACTTGAGTAATGCATCATATTATTATTATTTAGTTTTAATTATAAGGGTTATTGTATTTTTAATGTTGTCTGGGTGGAGGGCTTCTGAAGAAATGCACTGTACTATTATACATATTTTATTAATGTATATGTTATATAACATAGGGTATAAAAAATAATACTTTTCAGATTACATTACTATCTCGTTTTGTGGGAAATACATTGCCAGAAACAATACGGAAAATAATGCAGCGTTTGTTCACTGACCAATTCCTATCAAAATATTCTTTTATTGGATTTAAGGGCAAACATCAGTTTTCAACATTGCAGTGTTGTTCCATCATATATGGTAACAATTCTTTGATATATCGTTATATATAAAATGTGATATTTTAGAAATGTATAGTATGTTAGCTAGATATATTATTTAGCATTAGATCTTACATATTATAGTCATTGTTAAGAGGACCTCTAACAAGCATGTGTTGTCTCCGTCTTACAAGTGCGTAACATAGCAAATTGTTCTCTCAGCTCAGCAAAACACGTGTAGCTCCGTTAGTTTAAAAATTAGAATGAATTATAATTACAATTTGCTATGTTACACACTTGCAAGACGGAGAAAACACATGCACGTGCGACGTCCTCTTATATTGGTTATAATTGTTTTATGCAATGCGACATAATATAAACTAAAGTACCTTAAAAATAAAAACTTATTCAATCCGTTTGAATTTGAGGTGTGATTTGATTTTTTGTTTGCAATTCTATACGGAAATTACTATATAAGTACACTAATTATTCACTCCCTTCAGTGTTAAAACCTATGTATAAAAGATTATGTATCATAACAGCTAGAATTAATACATTTTTATTTTTGTATTATCTAAATTTAATTTGAATATGTCAAACATAAATTATATATTATTTGTTATAAATACTATATTATAATATTTTTAATCATTTAAGTTTAGATATAAAATTGAATAACATGTTCTTAAAAAGCCTCAGTTTCAAAATTTATAATAACATAGTATTTTGTAACTTTTATATTATATTATTATAAACTAATTTAAGAACTATACTGACTATTAGTTATTTAGGAGATAAAAGTTTAACAGTAGTTGTATTCAAATACATTATATTATATTAATATAATATAATTATATAATTACTTTATAGATATTGTCCGTGCAATGAAAAAGTTTAAAGATATTCCTAACATTGATATTGAAAAACCCATTAAGAACTGGATGGCCCAAGCAACACCAAGAATGAAAAAAATGGCTGAAAAATCTCAGCAAACTAATCATGATGATGATAATTGATAATAATACTTGAACTATTAGTTATTAGCATATAAGATTTTGTTAAAACATTATTTATACCTATACCTACTGCAATGTTTTTATTATTTTATTATAATATGAGGTAATTTATTTTTATTAATTCTATTCATATTTATATATTCTATATTAAAGTTTTTGTTTAAATTCACTTAAAGTTTGCTTTTTTGATTTTTTGTAATTATTATTACATCAATGGATAGTAAATTTATGTTAAAAACAAATAAAATACATATTACACAAATACACAACCAGTCTATAATATTTTATAATTGGTTAATATGTATTTAGTAGTACTATAAATTGTCTGTGTATACCTTATATTATTGTAGTTACTTAAGTAATTACAAAATATTTGATACAAAATATTTTGAAATTGCATATTTCAAACATTGCAAAAATATGTAGTTGCAGTATTGTGAAAAAATATGGCTTAAATTTTGTGAAAACATATTCCAAGAATATTATGAAAATATATAGCTACAATTTTGTGAAAATATATAGCAACAATTTTGTGAAAATATATAGTTAAAATATTGTTAAAATATCTTGCCACAATATTGTGATAACGTTTGATCTCCTGCCAAAAAATGTTTCTAAAATTTTTTGACAATATTTTAAAATATTGTAACAGATGAAATCAAATATTTTAATTTGTACTGTCAATATTTCCACAATATTTCGAAAATATAATTTTGCTGTGTGGGCGGGTGACGGGGAGCCGGGCCGCTTATGGAATTGTACGGCGTATCATCGAGTATAGGCTTGTGCGGGTGAAATTAACAATAATATATATATAATTATATCATATATATACAGTATACACACGATTGAGTTATAATAATAATATTATATAATATATATTTGTTTATTGATTTATATGTGACGTCTATGTGAAGTTCAAATTAAAACATCACAAATGTACAATTATAAGACGTATAGTTAACTTCTATACAACATTACTAAGTTACTACACATGTACTTAAAACTACACACATTGCACAGACATCTATAAATGTGACCATTTTTTACAACATCTATGTGCAGTTTAAGAGATGTAGTTTCTGAGCAGTAATTGTAGATTATCTGGTTGATGTAAAATAGAAGTTAAGATGAGAAGTCATATTTGAGACTTTAAAATAACCATCTCTGAGACGTGTTGTTGATCGAATGCACAGTGGGCATCATCCAATCTAGAACATAAACATGAGGCGGACGAAGAAAATAAAATTGAACGTCAAATAATAAGCAATAATTTGAAACGTAAGGCCACTGAAAATTTGTGTGAACGCCCTTCCAAGTTATTACATTCATATTTACGGGAGAATAATACAAATGCAATTACAACCAAAGATGTAACATATATAAAACACAATATATTTCAAGCTCGAGCATCTTTACGACCAAATTTGCAAAAATGTACCAAAATGTATAACATAAATTTTATAATGACGTGCATTTAAGCAAAAAGCTATTAGTAATTAATAATATATAATATAATTTTGTATTTATATATATTTATATATTTCGATAATCTAACCTAACCAGTTAAACTATCCATGTGTTAAGATTAAGAATTGCACTGATATCAACTACTCTAGGAAATAACGTCTAACTATAAAATATAAACAACAATTTGGTAACCAATACATTTTTGAAAAAAAAACATGAGTATCCTGGGTTTAGGTGCCCGAGGGCTACAACCACGGACCGTGTATTAGCGCTGTGCGCTAGTTACGAGCCGCAGAGGTTCACCCGTGCGAGGGCGCCGTAACGTCCGCGCCGTGGGTGGGTCGTCTAAGGACCACCAGCACCGGAGCCGAAGACCCGTACCTTAAGTTAAACTCAAGTGCCATTTAACTCGCCCGGTAAGGCTGTGTGCTACCCACACACCACCTGCTTATGGCTGCAGGCAAACCTCCGATGATAAATACAACAATATCGCTCCCAGTTTTTCTATATTTTCTCCGGTTACAGTTGGTCGTTTTTTCCGTTTTAACTCTTAACAGTTCTATAAAAAGTGCGCGCGTAGACCGGTGTCGGTTTTGAGTCGGTCTGCTCAAAATTTTCCCTCTAAGCGCAGTTTTTCTTTATATTTGTTGAAATTCACGTCCGCCGGTTATTTTAAAGTTTTTATCGTGTGTTCTGGTTGACTCGGCCATGCTATCTCCCGCCGCCCGTTAATTACCTACCCGACGCGATACGGGCCACACGCGTGCGACATATACACTGTGTGCCTAGTAGCATTTATAAACGACGCGATCACTTATACACCGTGAGTCAAGTGATTTC
>JANEHU010001157.1:0-14573 GCA_027563435.1 Nasonovia ribisnigri
TTTGTTTGGAGGTGAAAGAGGTCTACTTAATTCCAGTGTGATCAGATAAAAAGAAAAAAACTGTTGTCGAATTTTATATTTTACAAAATAACTTAAACCTATTAATTGTATATAAGTAATATATTATTATGCGTTTTTGCTGTAAAAATGAATGGACCATAAATAATAATACCTATAATAGGATGGTAGTTGTGACGGGGTTAATGGCGGCAAAAATTATTGTAGAGTAGTTTAATTAAACAAAAGAAAAAATAATATTCTTACTTACAATGAGCTTTATTTTATGTAATTATCATGAAAAATACATTATAAATAGTAAATAAAATAAAGATAAAGAATATTATAATGAACATTATATATAAAATATCATACTAAATGTATTAACTAACTATAAGTAAAATAATATTCATAACACATTACCCATTCTTGTAACAACTTTTCTAACAAATTTGAATGCTACATTACTAAATATATGATACAAGGTATATTAAACTACATATTATACTTTACACTACATAATATACTCTACATTTCATAGGTTAATTCATTATATCATGGTATTGTTCATTACTAAGTTACTAGTTAATCTTTTAAAAACTGAAAATATTAATGTACTGAGGCTTTAGTAGTTTAATTTCGCCATTCAAATAATAGGTACTATAAAAGAAAAAACCATTACAATATTTATAACAAATCACCCATTCTTTGTAGCAACTTTTCCACAAATTCTATATAGTTTTCTTAATCTAAAAAAAATATATATATATATTTACATAAACATTATATAGAGTTATTATAAAATTTAATTCAAAAACATGTAGGAAGCATAAGCTTTATACAAGTTGTATACATTATCCTTTAAGAAGTGTTTATTTATTTATTGTTTTTTATCTTTAGCATATAATAATTATTTTAGGTATGTTTCACAGTTAAGAACAGAAACTAACTTATAAACAAATAACCATAAATATATAATTATTGTGTTTCAAAATATGTACAAGTGTGAGCTAAATAATTATGATCATTTATAAAAGACTGAACATCAACCTGATTTTCTTTTTGAATAACCAAATGTATAGAAATGTTGTTATTAATTGATTAATTGGATCAGAACTTGAGTAGTGCAATACGTATCGGTATGTTTTAATGATATGCTAAAGGATGCAGTTTCTGGTGTTAAAACTTTCAATATAATTTACTTAAAATATGACCAATTTACGATACTATGATTAAATATCATAAAATGTTCTCTACACAGGGACTTCTTACTATCAGTATAATTAATTGACATTGAGTTTAAAATGTTGTTTATAAATTAGTTTATTATGTATTTGATGTATTGAAATTTAGTCTGCAAAAATCAGTGTCATTATTTGGCAAATAATAATAATAACAATAATTGTTGGTTATTATTTATTTATTTATTATTAAATTTAGCATATTAGAATTATTTTAGGCATGTTTCACAGTTAAGAACAGAAACTAACTTATAAACAAAAAAACCAGAAATATTTATTACATATATAATTATTTTATTTGAAAATATAAAGAGGAGGTGTTCGGTTTTGTTTGGAGGTGAAAGAGGTCTACTTAATTCCAGTGTGATCAGATAAAAAGAAAAAACTGTTGTTGAATTTTATATTTTACAAAATAACATAAACCTATTAATTGTCTATAAGTAATGAATTATTATGCGTTTTTGCAGTAAAAATAAATGGACCATAAATAATAATACTTATAATAGGATGGTAGTTGTGACGGGCTTGATGGCGGCAAAAATTATTGTAGAGTAGTTTAATTAAACAAAAGAAAAAATAATATTCTTACTTACAATAAGCTTTATTTTTATGTAATTATCATGAAAAATATATTATAAATAGTAAATAAAAAAAAGATAAAAAATATTATAATGAACATTATATATTAAATATCATAGTAAATGTATTAGCTAACTATAAGTTAAATAATATTCATAACTAACTATCTATTCTTGTAGCAACTTTTCTTATAAATTTGAATGCTACATTACTAAATATATGATACAAGGTATATTAAACTACATATTATACTATACATTTTATAGGTTAATTCATTATATCATGGTATTGTTCATTACTAAGTTACTATTTACCTAATGCTATAGAAAATCTTTTAAAAACTGAAAATATTAATGTAGTGAGGCTTTAGTAGTTTAATTTCGCCTTTTTCTTTCCTTCTGATTTTTAATTTATGCTTTATGCTATTACAAACTTTTCTTAGTGACTACTCCCACCTAGTTAGGTATGTTAAGGATAAAATAACAAATACCTAGGTGTTAAAGCATTGACTACACAACAGTGATGCGTACCGTAATCAGACAAATTATAGATTTGATAAATTAAAGCTTTTTTATGGACTTTTTTCATACCGTGTTTAAGAAAAGAAGGAATGTCTCGTAAGTAGTTACTACCGTGTATAAAATAACTTATTGCCGTGTATATATTATGTATTCTCTGATGATAAAATCCAAACTCAAAATGGTTAGGCGGAGTTAATTTGTTTCCCCAAATCGTAATACATTTCATGTTTACGTACCAATATACTAACTACTACGGTAGCAATATTTAGACTATTGATCATGTATTCATGTACACCGATCGTTGTATGCGATTGTTATGTATATGTTACGGGCAAGGTGAAGTAGTTGGGTATTGTGCACAGTACCCGGACATTGTGTACAATATAATAATAAATATTAAATTAACTAATTAATTGTTATTTATTAGATGAATATTAGTATACATAGTAATTTGAATTTGTTTTTTTGGTTTTATAATATTCAAAAGTAGTTATATTTATTTATTTGAGCATGGGTTGCTACTGTGGCACTTAGAGTTACACAGTTTACCTGCTGCTTTAAATTTGAATTTTTTTGTTTTACACTTCTGCGTACAACCACATCTATTATATACTTGACCACCCAAGTTGGAATTGTGTCGAGCTACATCTCTTAAGGAAATTATGTTGTCAGGTACTCCTTCGGTCGTAATAAAAGACTCCTTGCATAACTTAAATTGGTTACGACTATACATTTGGTTTATTTTTCCTTCCTTGGTCCCAATTTCGTACAAATTGTCTTTTACTATAAAATATAAATTTATACTTATGAATTAATTTATATTTATACTCATTATACTTATGAACAAGAATTAATATAAAGTTCTAAATTATATTAATATTATTCAAATTTAATCATTTATTGATTGAATAATATAATCGTAATTTATAATTGTGAATTGGATAATTTATATTGGAGGTGCAAAAAACAACGTGTGTGAGTGCGACGGTTTGTATTTTACTTGGTTGGCGTTGGAATGTTAATAACATTTTTGGAACCGTTGCAGAAACGGTGTTGTACGGCTGATCAGTGCACATCGTGTACCAGGAGTGTATGCAGTGAATGTGATAGCTTCCGAATGAGTGCCAGCAAATACTATAGACTAATCTGTAGTATTTGGTGGCAGTGGCTACAACAGTCTACCGCCGCCGTAGCAATAAACTGGCACCGACGCCGCCGAAATCGAAGAACAGTAGCGACTAGTGCATGCGATCCTGGTACTTTTGGTCCCCTAATTCGTAGTCACACAAGAGACGAGCAGCTCGTTATCACTTTATATCACTGACTACCGTGATAATATATGTTATCATATAGTTCAATGACCATGGTTTAAGACTTAGATCATATCTCAGATCATTTACTATGGATAGAGCTACTACTGTGGTTTGTCCGGTTTGTCGTCTCTTTTTGTTAGTTCGCCCAGGGTTGCCAGATGTGGCGATAATTCGCCAAAGTGGCTACATTTATTATCACTTTGGCTAATGAATATACGATTTGGCGACTGGCGATGACAATGGCTAAAATTTTTTAAAAATGGCTATAAATTGGCTACATTTTGATATCAGATTTCTCATACAAAAAAACAAGAAAACATTTTTTTTTTAAATTTAAAGTCAATAGATTTGTATAATTATTATTTATTATTATTTATTCATAAGGCGGTAAGCGGTACTATAGAATTACGATGTTCTATGATATTACTGTGTGATTTCATGATTTAAACTGTGGTGATTAGTGAGTTATCAATGATATGTTATCAACAAAAAACGGCGTTTTGGCGCCTTACCGAACTTTATCACCGCTTTGGAGCTCAACATCGAAAATTGATAGTGTGTACTGTGTTCCATCTAGCAATTAATCCACTTTGCATTTTATTATTTACTATCATAGAAAATTATTTAGACTTTCTATGTTCTATGAATTATGATTTTATCGTACTTTGTGGTTCGGTGTTATACTGTTATCTGATTCGACCAATAATAATAAGTATTTTAAAATTGCAGACTACAATAAACAGTTTACACCTTTAACACAGTTACATTTCAACATTTGAATATTTGATCACTGATTATAATATAAAAATCATGTAGTATTTAATATTATTATTATCCGTGAACTGCTGACAAGTGACAATTAATATTGGTGTAATTGAGTAGGTAATTAAAACGTATACAATGGGTAAGGCAAAAAATGCAAAGTTGCGAAATTATCGGAAAGAATGGGAAAAGTGTTCATGGGCTCAAGGTAAATAATATATTAAAATAGGTTCATTATTTTAAAAGGCTGCATAGCCGCATAGGTACCTACTTGTAGGTATTTGTCATAAATACATTTTTTATTTTTAAATAATATTAACTATACCATTATGTCTTAGACCAACGTTATATATATGATTTTTGGATAATATTGGTTTAGGTTGGTTGTGTGAAGCAGACAAAGATGCAGATAATGTCAATGAAGCATTTTGTAAAGTTTGTAAATCATTTCTGAGAGCCCATCAAACTGATCTAAAAAAACATGGTAATGGCAAATCACATATGGCAAAAATGAAAATGATAGTTCCAGAATCTAGCCAAAGTAAAATGAGTAACATTATTATAACAAATGAACAAAAAGAAATTGACCTAAAGTTGGCACTTTATATAGCGACCCATTCTTCTATAAGGAATATGGACCATTTGGCAGACATTTTAAAATCAATAGGAAAAGGTTCTCCTCTGACAAATTTGAAAATGCATCGCACAAAATGTTCTAGTATAATAAAAAATGTTATTGGCCCTTCTTTACTAGAGAATGTTGTAAATGATTGTAATGGAAATCCGTTTTCGTTAATTGTGGATGAGTCTACCGATGTGTCTGTAATCAAATATTTATGTTTATGCATTAAATATTTTAGTGTTCAGGATCAAAAAATTAAAATTCAATTTTTAGGCTTAATTGAAGTGGAAAAATGTACAGCCGATTTATTGTATGAACATATCTGTAAATACATTGATCGTATAGGCTTAAATCTAAAACAGTTGGTTGGGATTGGAACTGATGGCGCAAGTAACTTATGTGGTAGAAACCATTCTCTTTTTACTCTACTTAGACAACAAATTCCTAATTTACAAATAGTTCGATGCATTTGTCATTCTCTGAATAATGCCATTTCCAAAGCTGCTGATGCATTTCCAAGCCACATAGATTTCATCTGTAGAGAAGTATTTAATTGGTTTCATATTAGCCCATTAAGAAGAGCAGAATATAAAAACACATTTGACCTATTAAATACAAATTCTAACGGTAAAAATAAAAAGTTCCATCAATTTCATCAACTGTCCGGTACCAGATGGTTAGCTCGTTCCTATGTCGTTAATACAATTTTAGAGCATTGGTTGGAATTAAAAACACATTTTGCATATGTTGTTCAAAAAGAAAAATGTTATATTGCTCGAGTTTTGAATGAAATGTTTCATGATGACATTAATTATTTATATTTTATAATAATAAAGCCAATATTAGAAGAGTTTAATAGGTTGAATTTAACATTTCAAAAAAACTTTGTTGACATTGGAAAATCGTATGATGATATATGTGGACTATTTATGTTTTTAGCAAAAAAAATAATGAAAATATCTTCCACTTCCTCGGATTTTAACAGTATTAGACAAAACATATCTAATGAAACTGCTTATCTTCCAGCAGATAAATGTATGTTTGGTATACAGTACTATCAAGTAATAAATACACTTAAAATTGTATCGGATACTAAATATGTTGTTGATGTTAAAGCACTGTCATTTATAAAAACTTTATTATTTGAATTAGACAAAAGACTTCCAGATAATTTAAAATTATTTCAAGAACTTCAGTATTTTTCTCCAAAACAATGCCTCAATCAATTACATACAAAATTTTCCAATTTACCATTTATTCATCAATTTCTTGAACCATCTATGTTTTCATCTTTAGAAGTACAATGGGAAAACATCATAAATATAAATTGGTCTCTTCATTTATCTGAAGAAGAGTTAGATGATAGTTATGCGTTCTGGGCTAAGCTATATTTTTTTAAAGATGCTGGTGGATCATTCATTTTTAGAGATCTATCTGAGTTTGTACTGAAAGTATTATGTCTACCTTCAAGCAATGCAGTTGTTGAAAGGGTATTTTCAATAATGAATGCTATTAAAACCCGATCTAGAAATAGAATGAACTTTCCTATGTTGGATAGCTTATTGAGAATTAGAAGTACTTTTACATCAAAGACTAAATGTTGTATTGAATTTTCACCCACAAAGTCTATGTACGAGAAATTTAATTCCAATATTATGTATTGTATCTACTCAATAATCTCGAAAAACAATATTCACTTACATTTTGCTACGCTGTTTGGTCTCTGTGCTGGCACGTCTCCGTCGGATGAAAATTCGCTGTGGGTATCACGCTTCGGCACGCGTAGCTGCCCTCGTATGTGATTTCGTTGCATTTTACATAATATTTTACTATTTTAGGTTCTACTCCAATTTCGCTACATGTGCCATGTAGTGCACGATCGATGAACGATCATTGATGTCGGTAGGTCGCAGAACTTCTGGTTTGTGATCCTACGAAAGTTTCACAGACGCTTCATAGAATCTCTGCGAAACGACATACTATTTTACACGTATGAGCCACATGATAATAGACTGCACTACCAATACTGAACACCATCGATTATAATACTGAAGGAACAGTGATTTGTGCGAGTATGTATACCTACTATATTATACTATTATAAGTTAGGTTCCTAAGTGATTTATTTTGTACGTCCGTTATAATGACATTGCTAAATTTCGACGGCGTTCCCTCTATTACATAACACTTTACTGTACAGTAATAACACTAACATTTAATCATTCCCCTTTTTCTTTCCTTCTGATTTTTAATTTATGCTTTATGCTATTACAAACTTTTCTTAGTGACTACTCCCACCTAGGTAGGTATGTAAAGGATAAAATAACAAATACCTAGGTGTTAAAGCATTGACTGCATAACAGTGATGCGTACCATGATCAGACAAATTATAGATTTGATAAATTAAAGCATTTTTAGGGAGTTTTTTCATACCGTATTTAAGAAAAGAAGGAATGTCTCGTAGGTAGTTACTACCGTGTATAAAATAACTTATTGCCGTGTATATATGTATTCTCTGATGATAAAATCCAAACTCAAAATGGTTAGGTGGAGTTAATTTGTAATTTGTATCCCCAAATTGTAATACAGATCATTTTTATGTACCTAATATACTAACTACTACTGTAACATTATTTAGACTATTGATCATGTACACCGATCGTTGTATCCGATTTTTTTGTATATATATTTATAGAGATATGCTTGCGCTACAAATACATTTATTAACATTTTTTGGAATATTTCTTAATTTTAATTAAGTAATATGTAAATATAAGATTAAATGCAAAATAAATTATAATTTATATGATTTACCTAACCTAATCTAACCTAACCTAGACCTAATCGTTAATTAGTGAAATTTATAAATAGTAATATAGAAATAATCTATTTAGAATGCTTGTATTAATGTGTTTCAAAATCACATTTGGATTGTTAAATAAGAAATTACAATTTTGTTTATCTAAAATATAGGTGAATTTGGATGGCCCACATTCTCTTGCTGGTTGACACAGAAGTTTGTGCCAAGAAGAAAGGGGCATCATGTGAAGCAAATATCAAATTGAACATCAACAACTGTACAATGCATTTTAGGTATGTCAATTTATTATAAAACTATTTTATTTTAAAACATTCATTCTATATGATTTTTTTTTTAATTGAGGGTTAATATGCCAATGGGAAATCCACATCTTTCACCATATTAGACTTTGAACTTAATGAATTTTCTATTTCAATTAACTTTAATATCAATATTTTTCAAGACAGCACTACATAATACATAGTGTTTCCATGTATTTTTACTATAAATATATATTAAAATAAAATTGGATAAACTAAGAATGAGCGCGAATGTTTAATTTACGTCACAGATGATGAAGACAATATAATCTTTGATATTTTATAGCAATATTCATTCTGCAATTTTCAATAAACCCTCTAAAAGCTGAATGGATATCAAGTCAATAGATGTCAACAATGTGCCTGCTATTGCTAAAGCAAACTATGGCTACTGAAAAATTTGTATAATACACTTTGAGTATACTAAAGGGAACTTTGGAACTGCATAACAGTATATTTTTAAAAGAATCTTTAAGGAGGAGGCCGTGCCGACAAATAAAAATTATTAATAAAATTCAAAATGCGTAGTGTTTCACTGACAGATTATATGGTCTACTGATGATATAAATAATTTTTAATGATTTGGAAATTGGAAAATTATTTTTGAATGAAAATTAAACATGGTGGTGTCAAGTGTGGTGGTTAAATCATGATCTCAACGACGAGGCTGGCAGGGTTGAATTGTATGGAAAACAAATGCAGAAGCAGGTTCTAATGATGTAACCAGATTTAGTGTTAATGATGACTTCCAAAACTACAGTATAAAAATAATGTTCTTACAAAAAGAAAAATTTGACAATGTTGATCCAGAGTTAGAAGATGATGGAATTATTAAAGATCTGAATACAGCATATTAATTTAAAAACATTACTTGTCAAACATTAATTTTCTCTCATTTTCCCACCCATTAACTTCTAAATTAAACAAACATTTTATGAGCAGAAGACTGATAAAAAGTCAAATCAGTTAATACCAACAACACCTCAGTTTGTATGTATTTTTCTATAATTGTATTTATCTATGTATTTACTTGTGTTATTTTGCAGTGTTTGCTGATGGAAATGTAACATGCTTAAAGAGAACAACATAATGTTGGAAATTTGGAAGATACTTAGCTGTAAGATTCTCTTAACCGTCTTAACCAAACAAAATTCAAGATTATAATAAATTTGGTATTGAACAGTTTGTATGTATTTTTCTATAGTTGTGTTTATTTAGTTAATTTATGTATTTATTTCTATTATTATTTTTCAGTGTTTACTGTAACATGTTTAAAAAGTGGAAGATACTTTGCTATTAGTTCTACTTCTGATCCTCTTAACCATCCACTATACATTGGCATAACTTCTGTAAGAACTTCTTCAGTTGTGTTCGTAGAAGTCGAATACTTTAAATATGATTTGGGTAATTATTTTGTGGAATTATATGTTGGAAAATTTGTTTGTGTAGAAGTTAACATTAAAAGATAGTAAGAAACAATAATAAATTAGTACATTTGTATTTACATAATCGTAATCGTTTCCATCATCGCCATTGTTGGGTTTTTTTTATTAATTTTTGGATCGTATAAAACTATACGGCAGCGCGGTGCACACTTTGAGAACCACTGGTCTGGTTTATTCTTCTTAATCAAATGTTAAATGAAATGAATGTTGATTTGTATAAACTGTTCAAGGTGGTAAATAGAAAAGTTGATAGATTAATCAAACCCTAACAATATAAGTGGATTTTTTTAAGGTATGGTTAGAAGAATAAATAACAATTTATCTAGCTAGTAATTTAATTCTACCCTATTATATTCGTTGGTTTATTGGATTTTTTTGATTATTTCATATTTTATTAAAACAATTGATTTGAGTTTGTTTTAAACGTCTTATTTAACAAATAATATTAAATACCAAATAAATGTTTGTTTTGTTTAGAAGTCAATGGGTAAGAAAATGAGAGAAAATCAACTCAACACGTAATACTTGACAAGTCATGTTTTTAAATTAGCATGCTGTATTCAGATCTTCAATAATTCCATAATCTTCTAACCAGGGCTTAAATTCTAAAAAAAAATATCGTTTTTCCGTTTTTGGGTATTTAAACGTTATACAATTTTAATGTTTAACGTTATTGTACTTTGAAACGTTATACAATTTTAATGTTTAACGTTGTTGTACTTTGAAACGTTACACAGTTTTAATGTTTAACGTTATTGTACATTGAAACGTTATTTGTTTTTTTCCGTTTAACGTTATTCAATTTTTAAACGTTATTTTAATTTTTCGTTTTTATTAAACGTTATAATTTAAAAACAAATAGGGAATTGTTTTTGTTTTATAATAAATTCTACTGTTATTTGTGCCATAATTATCCACACTGTTATTTAAGAAATATGAAATTAGTAGAATTTGTTGGCCAGGTTACATAATACATTACTTATTTTCAATCTTCCTTGAGTTTTTAGCAAGGAGCTAACTGATCAAATAGTGTTAATTTAGGTGTTGGTAACTTAAGCAAGCTATAAAGTAATATTTATTACTTACAAAAAATTTAATATTTTGAGAATTAATTCTGAAACCTAAAATATGTATAGGTAAGAGCTATAACTTCATTAAAACTTAGACAAGTATAAAATTGCTTTTTATTTTTATGTTTTCTAAATAGGTTAATAGGTACAACAATGACTTATGTCTGGTGAATCATTTTTTTTCATCAATCATGATAACAAATTAAAATACAAATAAATTATTTTACCAAGTACCTACCAATACTAATATAACTACCTAAATGGCTAAATATAAAGTATACATTTTAATATTATATACATACCACCACCGATAGAGTTCATGATTGGATCCATTATCATTCTGAAGCCAGTATCGTTTAAAAGTGTAAAAGGCCTTCCATTTGTTGTAACTAGCTGAACACAAGCTTCAATGATATTCTTTTTATTTAATTTAACATTTGTTAGTGTTGTTTTAGTTACACAAATCATTTTGTCCAATGGTCCATATTTTTGCTTCTATTAACGCAACAATAATACTAATTAATTTTTTTAAATAGGCATATGTATAATACAAATCAATTTCAAGAAATTATGTAAAATATAAATTAGGTGCCTAGGTATCTAAATTATTATTAATGATATAATATAATCTATAAAGACTATCCAATTTAATTTAAATTATAATATTACCTAATATACCTATAGGGAACATAATATGATATATTATATACCTACCTAAACATTTCATAGCCACATAAGTAAACTATGATGTAATAATTGACAATAATGACTAACCTTTACAATGCTCGATGAAGGTTCATATTCATTATGACAGGATGATGATACTTTTGACTTTTCTTTTAAAAGTTCTTTATATTCATTTTGGTGGAATGCCTTGACATGATTTTCCAAATTCCCTGCATGACATCCACTGCGTACAGGATGTGGACAATCCAAAATTGTGCAAGTGCTTGTATTAGTTGACACATTGTACACAAAATACATGCGTAGGACGGGATTTGTAATTTTCCTACCCATATTTAATGAATAATGATCAATAATTATTTCTTACATCGTTTTCGTAGTACGTTACCTAAGAAAAGTAGATAATAATCATGATTTTATTTAAAAAACAATGAAAAGTAAAACTAAATAATGAAGTGTGTAATATAGGTACTTACCTACTATGAAATAATATATTCAATATTGATTATTGGCCAATTCTAAATGAAATATTGTTGGTTAAAATAAACTATTAACTATTAAGTAGGTATACACCATAGACGATTCGACGAAAGGTAGTATGTATATAATTTGACGACAAATCTACAACTAACTAAACTACAATAGCAACTTGAAATTATATCAAATTATTTATTATAGGTACTCCAAATAACACGCCCGCATTTTTTCACCAATTAAATCGAACATAAACGGATAATATTATTAGTTAAATATTAAATTTACTTATAAAGTAATGAATTCAATATTTATAAATAAACCTGCGATAAAATAATTCGGAAAATATAAATTATTGTCAACACAGGTTAGCCAACTTTGAATTGTTCATAACTATAAGATTTAAAAAAAAAAAAAAATTATATTGGGCTCAATGTAAAAAAAAAATCACAAACGTTATTTAAAATAACGTTATTTGCAATTTTTTTACGTTACAAATACGTTTATTGTTTATTTTTAATCATGAATTATGATTAATGATATATTATGTTTAATGTTATTCGATTTTTTTCGTTTTTCGTTTATTGATTTCGTTTATGTTTTTTCATTTTTTTTCCGTTATAGCGTTATAAATTATAACGTTATAATAACGTTTTGAAGCCCTGCTTCTAACTCTGGATCAACATTATCAAATTTTTCTTTTTGTAAGAACATTATTTTAATACTATAATTTTGGAAGTCATCATTAACACTAAATCTGGGTCCATCATTAGAATCTGCTTCTGCCTATGTTTTCCATACAATTCAACCCTGTCAGCCTCATCGCTGAGATCATATTGATGATTTTACCACCTTACCTGGCATCACCATGTTTAATTTTGCATTCAAAAATAATTTTCCAATTTCCAAATCATTAAAAATTATTTTTATCATCAGTAGGCCATTTAATCTGTCAGTGGAACACTACGCATTTTGAATTTTATTAATAATTTTTATTTGGTCGGCACACCCTCCTCCTTAAAGATTCCTCTTAAAAATATACTGCAGTTCCAAAGTTCCCTTTAGTATTCTCAAAATGTGTTATACAAATTTTTCAGTAACCTATAGAACTTAATTTTTTATTTTTTTTACATATGAGGCATTCTCAACAAGTATTGAATGTCACTGAACCAATATTTTTGAGCAATTTTTTGGATTTTTTGCAATTGTTTGTGGTTTTTGCTGTTAATTCAGTTATTTGCGATGACCAATGTTAAAAAAACTCTTCCTATTCACCTTTCATCAATAACATATTTCAGACATTGTAGATCAGAGAATTAATAAGATGTTTGTCAATTTTAAAATATTGAATGGCATTATCAATTGCTCAGTAATGTTAATGAAATTTAACTTTTTAGTCCTTGGTTATAGAACTAAGCAGTTTAGTACCTTCTGTGTAACATTCTAATTTTGACCACTTAAACATCTTTTTAAACATAAAAGTCAGCATTAAAAAATTAAAATAAAAATAGATTTAAATTAATAAATTGTATTATATATTAAATACAAAAACGATTTAAGGTTACAACTAGATACATTTATAAAAAGTATATATAATAATTCAAAATTGTTACCATCAAAATGTTTAATGTTTATATATAATCTATTTTTAATAATTTTGAGTTCTTCTTACATATTAATTTACAATATTATATGTTGTAAGATCAGTCAACAATTAATTGTTAAATATAAATAATAATTGTTATTTAAAAGAAAGTTTTACAATTTACAATTTTCTTATTCAATATTTTATAACTAATAAATTAATATGAGTTTTAATTTTTATGCATTCCTAAAATAAAATAAAATAATATTTTAATATTATATTTTCATTTGTCGTGACATATATTATTATAGACAACAAAAAAGGTTTAAGATTAATAACTACTCAAATCTTATAAACAATTATTGTTATTATTAATATTTTAATATTTTAATTTAAATTAATTTACTATCTCATTGGGTAGGTAGGTACTTAACAATTAAAAAGTATGTATATTTAGAAATTAAATACAAGTAAAACCATATGTTATTCGAAAATAATAAGGGTTGTTGTTTTTTCTTTTTAAAAATGATAGTTTAATAGTTTCTGCCTTATAGGGATCCTACATATCGGTTAGGTTAAGTTGACCTAACGAAAAAATTAAATATATTTTCAAAAAAAAGTATAAAAGTATGACAAAAATTAACATAAACTAGGTATAAAATTAAATAATTAATTTTAAATCAATACTACATATCTTATTATTTAAATTACAATTTATAACTATAGCATAATAAACATATTAAAATGCTACAAATGAAAAAATTGAATTGAAAAAAAGTAATAAAAGCATTAACATAAAACAGCGGAAAAATTAAAAATAATGTGGTTTTTTCGTAAAAAGAATGACACGGAACAAATTTATGTATACAAATTCGATTTCTAGTATTTCATACTACACTAGTACCATATGTGTACTTATTTATTTAAAGTAAAGTATATAATTACAACTATCGCTTAGTGATACATCTAACATAGAGGTATGAAACATCATTAGATAATCAATAATAATGTGTGAAAAAGTAGAAAATAGAAAATAATAAGAAAATATTAATGATATAAGTGAGGTATACATTAGAAATACAATATTACCTATTTCACTATTATAGGAAAAATCAACATTGAATCTTGATTTACAAGACCCATTAATCAAAATTGGAATG
>JANEHU010001159.1:0-99292 GCA_027563435.1 Nasonovia ribisnigri
CGTGAAAATGTCACGAGACCAGAAGAGGATGGTACGACAAGACGTGTCTGGCAGTTAGACATTGAAGTGGTACCAGATCACAAACAGTTAACTCCCGCTTTGCAAACCGTAATCCCCAGATCGAAAATAAATCTCGATCTGAAGTTGGTAGCAAAACGCCGTTTTAATAACGTGAAGTTTGCCAAGGTCGTATATACCGACATCTTGGCAAATGCTTTACGTGCGTCGGCCGTAAGAAAATCGTTAAACTTTGTCGTGCCAGTGAAATTCCCTCGACGCAACATTGCCCGTGCAATCCAAGGAAAGCCTTCTGGACAAGTTACGATAGTGGAACGTAGTACTACAGGTTTCCAGCATTCGAATATTATTGCAGAGACCGAATTACTACAACAGCTGTCTACGGAATGTGTGCAGGCCACAATTGTAATGCCGGAAATCAAACCTTCAGTCCTGCCGATAAATGTTCCTCTGCAAATCCAAGATGATGATGTGATCGCTAAAAACGTTGGAGTTGACCGGCCAGCCGCTGCCACATTGGAACGCGTAAAACGACGTAGATCGCTGCTGTCATCTTTCGGGAGGAGCCTCCTTAAGTTTGGTAGGCAGTTATGCTGCTGGTGCAGTTCGGTACCATCTGATGATACAGAAACGATTAGAGATTGTCACTATCTTGGAAGACGACGAGCTAAGTAAAGATTTGCCTGATTGAAAATGTTCGTGTATTTTACATATTTTATTCTATGTATGTTTACCTTTTGTATTATCCTTTATATTCTCCTATGTATTATCATTTGTATTCTCCTGTATATTATTCTTTGTATTCTCTTGTGTATTATCCTTTGTTTATCATATTATGCTTGTGTTATTTATCAATATAGTAATTTACCATGACGTGTTGTATAATTATTTAAAAAATGTGTTTACTATTTACTATTTTATAATTATTTAAAAAATGTGTTTACTATTTACTAGTGCGTTATAATTTTGTTCCATGTATATTATCAATTTATCATAATTAAAAACTGCTTATTATAAATCCAAGTGATTTTTTGACGTGAAAACTTAAGTTATAAAACATTTTAACTACAAAATAATTGTAAAAGTTCATTATTTTGACAGATGTTTTAAAAGCTACCTTATGACAATAATTATTTTACAATAATAAAATTGCATGATTTGTAAATAATTTATATTTCATAAAAAGTGTATATAATCTTAAACATAATTACTTTAGCTTAGTTCTTCTTTATAAAACAGGTGAAAAATCATTAAATTAATATTAGTAAAATATAAATCAAGATTCTGTTTTGAATTTAACTCTCACAACACAAGCTGAGCTTACATAGATTTTTTTACCTAACTATTGTATTATATATACAATACATTTATAACTTATAAGTATGTATATTTGTGATACAAGTAGACTTTTAATATTATAAACAATAATTATTTTCTGTAAAATAGTCTACGATTAGGTAATCGAATACACAGATACTCAACTATTGGTGCAAATTAAAAACAATATTTATGACTGCCTACTACGATGATGCAAATTAAATATTATACACCCTTATTTTGGTGCAAATTACAAAACCTCAAATATATATCTAAAAGCAATTCAAATTTTAAACTTATAAAGTTATGAAAAAAATATATAGTGTATGCAGCTGTTGCATCATTTTTTATTTCTGTACATAATATTAGTAGGTACAATGTTCATATCTTATGTAATTGTGTATGTTCGTTTATATACATTCTAATTTTTAACTGCACGATTATTATTCAAAATATTCATTATTAATAATTTCTTTAGTAGTATACATTTGTATGTTTACAGTACGGTTTTTTTTTCACTGCGGTAATTTCACAACGTCCAAGCGGGAATGTCCCCCTCAAGCACACCGATTTTACTGTAACACAAATCACGGGGAGATTACACACACTTTGTCCACCTGTTTGCTCCTCACACAAAAAATTTAACCGCATAGCATTTTACCGGGAGATTTCACATTTTTGTCCACGAATTCTCGGTTCACGCAAAATATTTACCGTATTTTAAAATTACAGGGAGATTGCACACACAAAATCAGTTTTTCCGCTTACTCAAAAATATTTACCGTATACATACCAAGGCATTTTTTTTGAACCAACTGTAATGTAAATAATTATTGTAAAAATATTTTATTAAATAATTTGTGTTTTTAATTGAAATAATTGCTTCAATTTATTTTACGGTTTGTTAAAAAAAAAAATGTTTTGGTTTGTATACGGTAAATATTTTGTGAGTAAGCGGAAAACCCGATTTTGAGTTTGCAATCTTCCTGTAATTTTTAAATACGTAAATATTTTGCGTAAGCAGAGAATTCGAGGACAAAAAATTTGAAATCTCCCCGTAAAATTCTGTACGGTAAAATTTTTTGTGTGAGGAGCAAACAGGTGGACAACGGGTGTGTAATCTCCCCGTGATTTGTATTACGATAAATTCGGTGTGCTCGAGTGGGACATTCCTGCTTGAACGTTACCAATGATTCTAATAGGCCTTATAAGGACATATAATAATAATCAGCAAAGATATTTTATATCTTTAAATGTATGTTTTAATTACTATTTCACAATAGTTAAAGCTCATCATCAACAATTAATTAAATACAGTTAAATAAACGATACAAATTACAATTACAATTACAAGTTCACATTATAAGATGCCATGGCTGCAGCAGTACCTGGAGACAATAAAAAAAAAAAAAACATTTCTTAGATAATGCACATAGAACAGGGAGTGAACTATAATATTATATTGACTTTTATCTGTATAATCAAATAATCATATTGAAGTCAACGAAATGTGGATATCCATTAGGACACAATTAAAGAGCTCTAATAGCTAGTCACCGACACTTCTGGATTTTTGCTTTGTACTCTTGATCATATCTGGAAATTTTCCAAATATTTAACATAGACATGGAGAGAAGATTAATTTCAGTACTATGTTATAAAATATGTTACCATTAAAATTTCAACAGCTGTTCTGTATAATTATTATTGAAGTCAGTTTAGTTGTGTGATAAATTCAGTTGTGCATTCATAGTATAATATTATCATAGCGCCGATAAACACATATTCTACATAATATAGTCTTATGAGGGGAATAATACAAACATTAATTATCTTATTAAACTTAAAAGATTAACAATAAATTATATTTTTTCATAAAACGATGAAAGCATATTTCGAGTGTACCTCGTAATACCATAAACTATATTATATCGGTTTCTTATATTACTTATGAGCCATTCGGAACGAAACAAGACTAGCGCGATAGATCTTATCATATCCGATTTATCAATATATATTACGGAAATCATATCATTCTTTTCAAACACAAAAATAGTGTGTACTGAAATAATATGACAGTAACGAGAAAACGAAACTAAAGTTGTAGAAAGGTAATAATATTTGCAGTATATTATAACTAAATTGGTTTGCACGATCTACGTAAATCATACAGCCACTTATGAAATTTGACTTTATAGCATTATTACCTACTTTTGATTGATTACAAAATGTAATATAGGTACTATTGTGAGTGATGTTATAATATTACTCTATATTATATAAATATAACATTTACTAATTATTTTCTTGCATTTAATGCAAAGTATATTAATATATAATAATATATTGTTATAAATATATACTCAGACCTCAAGAAACAATTTCTTCCTCCTCCTTACTTCCTATTTTTAAAATACTATTTAAAAAATCGTCATTTTGTGACTAAAGTAGGCTCTGAATTCTCAAACCTAGCACCCATTATGGCTAGTGTATCCCAAGGTGCCATTTCGTCTCCAATTCTTTACAACATCTACGCCGCTGACCAACCAATTTCTCCTTATACCCCAGTAGCTGAATTTTCTGATGACAAGATCATCTTTACTTCAAATGAAAACACTATTGCCACCTGCCAACATGTGGTATTCTAACTGGAAAACCAAAATAAACAATGAAAAGTCATCACATATAACCTTTACCCTCATACAAGGCGTACTCCCTGCTGTGTTCCTGGCAAATAAAATTATAATATCATCTGCTACAAAAGTCAAATGTCAAATACCTAGGCCTACTACTTGACAAACAATTAACCTGGGCCGATCATATTAAACAAAAACACCTCTTACTAAACTCCAGACAAAAATGCCTATACCCACTGCTAACAATCCAAACTAAACCTTAAAAATAAATTACTGCTCATCAAAACCCTCCTAAAACTTATTTGGGTTTGAGTGTTACTGCTGGGTAACTACTCCCCTCACGTCTTTCACAGCCAAAAAGTGTATATTTCCGCTCATATGCTTATTGTAACTACCTTTACAGATTGTATATCTCAAATAAATGTTTAAAAAAAAAACATTTTCTATCTCATTCATGTCATTTTATTTTTGTTTCTAATGCTCAGAGACCAGAGTATTAAACACTAAATGTGAAAAAATCAAATAACGTTTCAACATTAAAATTGTATAACGTTTAAATACCCAAATATAAGCCCTGCTTAATGTATTACATACTTTGGGTGTAGCTCCAAAAATTCTCTGTCCCAGAATGGAAGAAATTTCTGCATTTTGTGTACAGCATGTTGTATGTAATGGCCGATTGATGAGTTTTGACGTGGTCCATGAAGTCTTGCTTATCTGAATATAAAATGTATAAAAATTAAATCCAATTAATTAAAATGTTATTAAATAATAACTAATATTAAACATTTTTAAAATAGAAATTAAAAATATATATTTAAGTAAATGTATCTAATGAATTATGTTTGTATTTTCTATCACTTTGTATTTATTATATTAAATAATAGTATAATATACTCTACGGTTATATAATATTACATGTGAAGTGAAGCAATGAATGTTCTTATACGTTTTAAAATTATGTGTGTTTAGTTCTCAAAATTGATCTTAATTGCATCGTCTACTATAGGTTTTTAGTTTACATTATATTTACATACAGTAGGTACATGTTATACTTATATTGGGTTATTTAATTAAATTTCCTTTATAAAGTAAATGATTTTGATATTTTATTAGAGGTAAGGTTGTAATTTAGTTATTGTTTGTGTCAGGAGACACTTTTTCAAGCTGAAAAATGCTGTGACCTAGTTACGCTTATATTTATAATATGCATACAATTTAAAAACTTATAAATACTTAAGAAGATACTATTAAAGGTTGTATAAATATAAGTGTGTTGTTTAAATGCAAAAACTTATAATTAAAAAATATGGATTGGTTAATCTATGGAAAATGCTAATATAAATATTAGGTGAACATTTCAAGTGTCTACGGTTATTAAAGTTTCTGAGTCAAGGAAAAAAAATAAAATCGTTTTTTTTTTCAAAAAAAATTTTAGTAATCTAAATAAAAAAGTACTATTCGAATAATTTAGTAATCGCCTCTACTATAGCAGACCGGCGTCGTAGGCAATGTTTACGATTAATCCGTTGAACAATATAAATATAAATCACAAATAAATATACCATACCTGGGTTAATCTGTTGTCTAATTGTATTCCAACTGTTGTTACCTTACGGAGCAAAAGGTTACCTAATCATTTTCTGATTTCAACGTGATCACCCGTTACCTTATACAATAATAATTATTGTAAATTATAATATGACTGCCCCACTTGGGCTAAGCTAATAATGGAACAGACTCGTAACGGTTTTGATTGGTATAGTGATGGTATATAAGATGCAGTGATCACCAAATAGATATATTTCTTCCCTGACACTGCGCCCTGCCTCTCAAACGTTCATATAGTGTCGAGTGCTATCTAAGGATAAGTAAAGTATGTGTTGCATTTGATCATTGATGTTTATATTCTATGTACTTTTAATGACCACTTATTTTTATAAAAGAAGTCATGACAAAGTATATTATGTAAGTACTCGGTATAGAAGGTGAGTAGGTGCCATAAAAAAATATATCAAGCATTATCAGCAATCTATTTTGTCACAGAGACCTTAGTAGGTGCACCGTACAATAATGTACAGACTTTATCATGAAGACTAAAATATTAATACAATTAATAATATCGTATTCTTCGTGGACAATGAACTCAATTTATTGTTTCCATAAATTATAATGGCTACTTAATATTACTACTACTAATGACTAGGTACTAAAAAATATATATCTTAATATAAGATATTGTTATTATATTACATATTAATTAAGCAATATATTACTACAATAATCATTAATAAACCATATTATGTAATAGTTTTATTATAACCTTAAATAAATGATAACTTTGTAAGAAAAATTAATAATTAATAATTTTTATCAGATACCATTACGTATAATGTATTTAAAAATGTGCAATAAAATGGACATTGGGACAATATTACTCAGCATTAAAGAATAATAAAATTTAAAACAAAATATAGGTATCAATTAATATAATTTAATGCCCACAGACATTAAATCTACAACACTACAAAAGTTAAAATTACTGGGGCTCTAATACAATATAATAATTATTATTATTGTCCATTGGGATGGACTTATTAAGATCGTACCAAGTAACTATTATAATATCAACAATTTATTTTGGCTTCAGGAGTAAGTAGGTATATCGGTTGAAACTTGAAACAACTTAATATCAATACAATGATAACGGATTGTAAAGTTGAATTACCTTAAAAAATAGGCAACCATAATCACAAATAACGTCTGAACGACCTGTGCAACAACCAGCTACTATAGGAGTATAGTAATAAGACTAATAATAATTTGCAAAAAAATCTAACATTCAAAATGGTCCATAAAATACTTAAATTTGGTTTAAATATTTTGAAAATTTTATTGAGTATATAAAATGAAAATTTAAGTTGAATGTGGAATGTCCCAAGTAAAAATTATTAATATTTCTTCAAATAATTACAACTATACAATTGTCTGATGAATAATCGTAAATTTCGTAAACATTTGAATTTCATAGTGAGATTCATAATAAAAACGTGCACTGGTCGTACGTGATAACGTAATAACCACTAAACCATCTCCACCCACTCATCAACAAACAGTTTATCCTATGTAAGTCTTGTATTTGATTGTATATGTATATATTATGACTATACGTATACGAGACTGCAGAAAACTGATGTACTTTATCATTATTATAATATTGAAACATTGAATGCACGATTGTTTGCGGTTCAGGTAATGCAAAATACTAATAATAATGTTTAACCGTCTTTTCAGCAGAGAAATATACATTAAAAAACCCAAGGAACTCAATCTGCTGTATCGTATAGGTGTCGAGTGTATTGAGTTAAATTTTAAACTTGAATTCAATGATAAATAATAATTGTATACGATGATAAACGATGGCGAGTGCAAGACGGTCTAACTTTTAAATGAATAGTGACTATAATCTTAAACATAATTACTTTACCTTAGTACTTCTTTATAAAACGGGTGGAAAAATCATTAGATTAATATTATCAAAATATAAATCAAGACTCTGTTTTGAAATTAACTCTCACAACACAAGCTGAGCTTACATAGATTGTTGTACCTAGCTATTGTATTATATATACAATATATTTAAAAGTATGTATAATGTATATTTGTGATACAAATAAACTATTAATATTTTAAACAATAATTATTTTCAGTAAAATAGTCTACGATGAATCGAATTCACAGATACTCAACTATTGGTGCAAATTAAATATATACCCTTATTTTGGTGTAAATTACAAAACCTCAAATTTATATTTAAAAGCAATTAAAATTTTAAACTTATAAAGTTATAAAAAAAATGTATAGTGTATACAGCTGTTGCATCATTTTTTATTTTACGGAGTGTTTTTTTTAAATGGTTACAATATAAATATCCCAATACCAAAAGTAACTACTAATTAATTTGTAGTAATTCACATTTAGAATAAATAGAATAATACTATAAATTATGCATAAATGCTCTTAAAAATAACTATGTAATGTTATCAACTAATCAAATTGCTGGTATAAAAAAAATTATTTACAATCATAAAAATGACAAAGTATTTTTAAGCGTTTGCACTTATAAAAGTTCATGTTATTTTAAATCTATTGCAATTACTTCAGATATCTTGGGTTCTGTTAAAATTGATTTGAGCTCTCAATCAAATCCTATTGAAATCTCCTTAGATGAAATTAAATATAAATGTTTTTGTGTTGAAATGTCTGATAATGCTATTGTTTTTACTTTAAGCAATAATGTCAGATCCTAATTTAAATAAGTTCCTTTTTTATTAAAAAATACGTAATTCATTATATGTTATATACAGATTAATGTAATCAGCAGAAGTTCCAAAATTAAAATAAGAATCATCTATATATATTTTTAAAATTTATAATTTAAATACTAATTGTATATAGTTTTTATATAGAATGTCATAAAGTTTTCAAGACAATTTTTTTTTTAAATTATAATTATTTTATATATTATTAAAACAATTTTTATTATTTTAATATCTCCATATATTATTATTAATTTTTTATTAAAAAATAACCCTTGGCAGCAAATGCCATTGGGAGATATTATTATTATAATCATCTGTATTATATAGTTTTATTATATGTATACAACTATGAATTACATATATTATATATTTTATTAAAACAATTTTTATTATTTTTATATCTTCATATATTATTATTTTTTTGTTTTTTATTAAAAAATAACCATTCGGCAGCAAAGACCATTGGGAGATGTTATTATTATCATATAAATTATATAGTTTTTTTTATTTTAATTTATGTATTTATTCTGACTTACATAAATGTAATATTATATGTATACAATTGAATTTTATTATATACTTCATTGTTAAAAAAACAATTTTTTTAAGCCCAATTTTTAATTATTATTTTATGTTTTATAATGTTTATAATTTTTTCTATTGTATGTTATTACATTAATAAAGGAATTATTACATTACTAATTTATGTAACATTGGTGTTTATTTACTATCTATTATTAATATAACTGTTACCCATTATTACATTCAAATAAATAAAAATGTTTCATATTTATTATTTTTAATAAATGTAATAATCAGTTTTAGATTTCTTTTATTATCGGCATCTTCGCGGGGTTCTCGTTGGGCTGCGACGACGGCGCAGTGCACTATAACTAGTGTTTGAAGTATGAAATATTTCATTTTGAAATATTTCACAAAAACGTGAAACATTGAAATTTTTTTGAACACAAATATTAATGATGGTTATTTATCAATTATTAATTATATATTTATATAGTCCAAGAGTTCTAGGTATAATCATTGACATTAATGGAATACGATTACTATTATTAGGTCTTATTTTCGACTATTTATAGCAAAACCTGGTTATTTTCTCAAGAAATGACTTATCGTCGACGACCTAATACATGTAAAAGATTGTATACCTACTTGTATCATTTAAACATTAAAATATTTAAAAATGTTAAATGTTGAATACTATTTAAAATGTATAATACCAAAGGTTAGGTATACATACAGGTGCCATACAGTTATGAAGGTAATTTATGACAATTATATGCAAATATAAAACTTATTTAAAAATAAAACAAAATTTATTAAAACACTGAAATATTTCACACATTTTGAAATATTTCATGAAATATTTCATTTTTTAAAATTTCATGAAATTTTCAAACACTAACTATAACGTACGACTGCGGTTCAGCCACAGATACTCTCGAATATGCGTAATTCGTATAATATTGTCTACACCTTACCTAACCTCATCACCGCAAAGAGAAAAATTCTTAGATAAGCTCTGTTAAAACCACAATGCTTACATCGTGTCATTTTTTCATGAAAAATTTCCCAACAGTTTTATTTTTTACTACATCACATTGTAAGATGGCGTAAAATGTAGGCAAAATAGGCAAATCTTTATGTTTTGATATAACAACGGGGGATTATAATATTAGTTAATTTTAATTAATTTTAATAAGTTAATTAATATTAGTTAATCTGCATTCGAAAAATAGTGGCCTAATCGGATTACGTGTTGATCCGTAATTCCAACCAACACTATTCAATATCCAATACCAATGAGATTTGAGAATGACTGCCAAGTTTCCCAAGTTTGTACTTAATGTTGAGTGGTCGGGGTAAGTCATTTTCATAAATAAATATATATCATTTGAATACTAAAGTTTGTTTGAAAAAAAATTACTCCTGTATAATTTTTAATTTTGAAATTTTGTTTAGAACAATGTTGATTACGTATACTAAGCTTATAACCACAAATAACCCAAGCTGGGGAAATTTAAATTTTTAATAATTTGTTTCAACAATATTATTTAAAAAAAAAAATTATATAATATATAACGATCAACCATAAAATACACATAATAGTATAATACTATAATATACGTACCCATACATAGGTACTTAACGATATTCTTTCGTGTAGACGTTTTACGATGAAAAATGACATTCGCCGGGCGTGGCTATGCGGTTATAACTTATAACAAGTATCTGTATCGGCCATTTTGTTTTTATTCGTAATCATTTATGTTTATAGCTATACAAATATTACACCTTCACAATTATAGGGCTGTAGTTTCGTCTGAGATGAATTTAGGTGTGTATTTTTTCATACATATATATCTCTCGCTTCACATCATAGTATTGTATTGGGCTCGTACAAATTATAATTATTTCGTGCGTTAATAATTATAGTAGCGGTGTGTCGGTGTAAAGCCATATTAGTTTTATATTTATCTATATAAGGTATAATAGGTATATTATTAAAAGTTATGAACAGGAAGTAAAATAATATAATCAATATTAATCCATATATTATTATATTTTTTTAATTAATCTAAGACATTGTTAAGCTTTTTGAAGCTTTTGTCTGAAACCGATTCGTATGAATCTCCGAGTAGAAACGCTGGTCTGGAATCGGGGAATGTCCATTGCCGTCTTCAGACATATTGCTCAAAGGACAACGAGAGGATCACTGTGGACAGTCGGACCAGGACACCCCGGGGTTCTCGTTGGGCCGTGACAACGGCGCAGTGCACTACAACGTACGGCCGACTGCGGTTCAGCCGGCAGATGTTCTCGACTCAGCAGGAGGATGTACTCGACGGCGATAATTATGGCATGCAGCAGCAGTGGCAGCAGCCGCGGGATCAGGATCGGCAAGTGGACGAGTCTTACAATCAGCCTTTTCCGAAGGACCACGATCGCGGAAATCCGCCCGCGTCCGCGAAAACCGGCACGTGTTCGTTCTGCAGCTGGTATAGGCGCTCGGCCGGGCTGTTCGGACTATGGAAAGCTTGGCCGCAGATCGAGGTGCTTGCCGTGTGTGTCGGAGCCGGAGATGGTGACTGGAGGAGGAACTATTAGAAATGACGGTGAAACTGTTGGAAGGGTAAGAAGAGAGACGGTGATGGTCATTAAGTAGTGCGGAAATTCGTTGGATAATCGTTTGCTGAAATATAAAGTTTTACCTTAAATTAACGAACTTGATTTTTTTCACATTGTTGTATTATGAGTCTATAATAAGACGTGTAACACACTGTTAGTTCATAAATACTGTATACTCATAACTTACTTATATGTATTTTGTCATTATAGTAGCTACTATTTAATTTATTCGTGGGTTAAGTTGATGTGTCGCAGCCGGCTTTTGGCCGGCCTGGTTGAAATATATGTAATGTATTTTACTGTCAAATCGTTTCTGGTCGCGTTTCTTATAAATCGTATGCTGAAATTATTTATATTTTTACTGAAAATTAACAAGCATGATTTTTCCATATTATTATAAACAGGGTTGTGGATCTTATAGCACCTAAAATTGCATAAATATGCGCTATAATATTACCTTAAATATTGCTAAATATGAGCTAAAAATATGCAAAAATAGTAAATACATTAATTAATAATTTTTTAATCACTTACAAATTATTATAGGTAATTTCTTAAGTTTTGAAATCAGCAGATAACAATAATTAGAACCAAATACCTAATACGGAAATATCGTAATATTATATTATACGTAGGTTAGGTTAGATAATATATAATTATCGTCTACCATGACTTAATCTATACACACATTTAAAATTTACTTGATAACTCGATTGACAAAAATCGTTTAATAATACGGTACGTTTTTTATATGTTTAATAAAATATAATTTCATAAAATATGACCGATTTTGATTCAAAAACAGGTAAAATGCAAAAAAAAGCAAAATAAAATTTTTTATTTGATTTCTCTTTATCATGAAACACACATTTTAGCTTAATCGGCTATTTTTTAAGCATCTCATAAAAAACATGCAATTACTACAAAATCCAAACCCTGGTTATAATATTTAGTCTATAATAAGTTTAAAACACAGTTCATAAAAACTGTATAATATACTAATTACTCATAACTTACTTATATATATGTTGTCATTTTATTAGCTACTATTAATTTGGTCATGGGTTAGGTTGATGTGTCGCAGCCGGCTTCTGGCCGGCCTGGTTTTAATGTATGTAATGTATTTTGTTGTCAAATTGTTTCATTTCTGGGACGCGTATTTTATAAATCTTATGCTGAAATCATAGTTTTAACGAAAATTAACAAACTTGATTTTTTTACAGCGTTATATTATGGAATATAACAAGTTGTAACACTCTTAGTTCATAAATTCTGTATAATTATAACTTACGTATATATTATGTTGTCACTATATTAGTTAGGTACTATTAATTTGGTTATGGGTTAGGTTGATGTGTCGCAGCCGGCTTCTGGCCGGCCTGGTTTTAATGTATGTAATGTATTCCGTTGTCAAATAGTTTCTGGTCGTGTTTCTTATACAGTTATACAACTGCCACTCGTCTCTTCTTACCCTCATCGTTTCACCGTCACTTCCTTTATATAGTTCCTCCTCGATCATCACCATCTCCGGTTCCGACACCAACTCGGGCACATGCACCTCGATCTGCACAGCCTGGCTTTCTCGTCCGGTCCGCCCGGCCGCTTTTTCAACCACTGCTGCAGAACGAACACCGTCGTCGCTCACGGGCGGGCCGGTTTCCGGGACGCGGGCAGCATTTCCGTTACATATATTATGCTTTCGGTGGTCCTTTGGCGGCGGCTGATCTTCAAACTCGTCCCGCTTATCCTGATCCTTTTCCTGTGTCTGTGGCTGCTGCAAGTGCCGCCGCTGCATGCCATATTTTATATTTATCTCTGCCGTCAAGCCATCCTCCTCCTCCGCCGTCCGATTAGCTTTCGGCCGTGTATGTTGTAGTGCACCGCCCAGAGCCGTCATCGTGGCCCAACGAGACCGTGACCAGGTAACCGCAAAGACCGGCCACGTCCCCCCCTGCATCAACCACATGGCATCCCAGTCCGACAGCCCGCCGATAGTTCTCTCGTTGTCCATGGTGTTGCAATATGTCTCGTTATAGACGCCATTCAAGTTAGGCGTCTCTCCAGTTCCACGGAATGGACATTCCCCGAACCAGCGTTTCTTCTCTATCCAGTTTTTTTCAGTTTTCGTTAGATTAGGCGACTAACTAGCGTAAAGAATTAATTTTAAGGATTTGTTTAAATAAACAAATCTCGTTACTAGGGTTAAAGATGATATTATTTCGTTTTTAGCGAAAATGTTATTAATTCAACAATGGCCAGACTACTTTATAGCTGTGTATTCATACCATATTATACCTACCTAATAAGTTATAACTAAAATATGCAGATAATTAATACAATAATGAACAATGGATATCGATCATGGACATAAGCTCAACTAAGGAGGCTGAAGTAATGGATTGGCTATGCGCCCTCACAAAAATCATGCATAGCTTCCGTCCTTAATAAAGGAGGCTGCTGTAAGTGGGTAATACATTTATTTGGCTTCTTAAAATCGTTCATTGCGTGCAACAGTATGAAATAATTTCTTAATAATTATTATTTACTATTGGTGATTATTCTAGCATTAGTAATAATCTCTTCAAACCCAATCTAAAAAATTTAACGGACCTATTATTTTTTTTCCAAATTATAAATGTATTTAATTTTTTTTGCATTTTTCATTCAAATGTCCACACATTATTTTGTTTTTGCATATGTATTTTTTTTTTTACCTTTTTCCGAATTGTTATCATTTTTCAAGTTATAAAATATTTTTATTTTTTTCATCTTTAATGCAAATAACCAAAACTCAAATTATTTTGTCTTTTTAAAATATTATTGATCATACATTCATACTTATCAATGTATCAATACAATTTTTTCATGTTTCATTTTTTTTTTGTATTTTGACTTAACTGTCATAACAATTATTTGGCTTTTTTATATTATATTATTATTCAATAATAGGTGTAGTATACATACTGGTTTTTGACTTTTGTTATGTGATTATACCTGTATTTATATTGATGCAATAAATTGTTTGTATTATATGTTTATAGTATTATATTTATTCATATATAATATATTATTTGAACATTATTACGTAATGTTATGACGTTTAAAATGCATATATTTTATTAAACGTCCACATTCAGACGATACAGTGGTTAAACCATTTTTTGTAAGTCTACAAATGCAATCGCAGGGGTGAAGAGGGCACTAAATTCAGGCCGAGTGATTGAAATTTATCCAGGCCACCCACTATTTAACATTTAAATCACCAAAAAAAAGTTAATGCTAAGCTCGAACATTATTTTTCCAATTATTTTTAGAACATACAAAACTACCCTAAAATTATAATATATATTTACCTAGTTTATAATAATACTATAATACTATTACTTTCAGTAATATCAAATTGTTATTTAATATCACACCAGGTATTTTCCTATTTCGTTTAACATACAAGTTACAATGTATTAATATAACACTGATACCTGAAAAATAAAATTTGTTTAGTTTAATAGTTTAAAATCAACGCAATATAAATATATTAATAATTACATGGGTGTTGTGTTTTAATGGTTTAAGTAAAGTAGGTAATAATATAACCTAGAATATTTTTGGCTTAAATGATACAATTTATTATTATAATATTATTGCTATAGAATAGCTTTTAAAACATCTGTCAATATAATGAACTTTGGCCATTATTTTGTAGTTAACATGTTCAATTGTATAAATGTTTATTTCATGTAAAAACTTACGACAGTTACCAGTTTTGTTCTAAATTTTTTCAAAATTTGATACAATACTGCGGCCAGAATACTCTGGATCTGCATTTTAGTAATTACATTATTTTAGAACCTTCGCGTTTGAAACATTTTTACTTACCAGCTAATCGAATTAACAAAATATGATTTGTAAATAAGTAATTTATTATAACAATTATATACACGGAACAAAATCTTAATAGTTAATAGGTAACAGATATACATTTCTTGTAAATATTTATAACAAGCAAGGTAATCTCGATAAATATTATCTAGAGATTTTATACAGGTAAAATACAAATTTATAATAACAATTTTTTACAAAGAACACAATTAACACGATTAATAATTACTTATCACATCAGGGTAACTACCTTGAAAACTAACATAAGATGATACAGTGATTATATCCACCAAATCTAATTTATACTCGTCACCTCACAATCAGACGAGATCATATCTTTTTTTACGGAAGATGGTCCGCTGCACCAGCAGCAAAGTCTCCTACCGATCTTACGGAAACGTCTTCCGAAGGCTGATAGGAACGATCTACGCCGAACAACTTTTGTTTCTGGTGCTACTTGCAGCAGATCATTGGCTGACACGCACAGGTCTTCGTGTATAACGATTTTTTCAACAGATAACGACAACGTATCTTCAACGACGTCGATGTCGACATCGATCTCACGTGAACAAATATCCAGCTGCAGTGCAGGATTATCTACAACCTCGGAGTCCAAAGTCGTTGACGGCTCTTCTTTGTCTGGCGCGTCTTCACTACACTGCGATTCGTAGAAATCTGATTCGCTGTCATCCCTAGGAACCAAAGCCAGTTGTTCCAGTCTCCTTTCCTTACGAACGGTTGCCAAAAAGTCGTCCACCATTTTTAAAAACTCAAGTTCAGCTGGCGTAAACCGAGGAGGACTCTTAATAATGTTTTCCGCACCGTCGACATTTCCACTCAATCCCAAAGGCGCTGAAGCATCATTGTTTAGTTGATTATCCATGTTTAAATTAATTCAACTTAACACGTTACTATATAATATAGTTATTTAAATGACAATACAATTAATATATTATGTAACCAAAATTAATTTAATAACAAATCAAACAAATTCTCTTGGCAACAAAATAAAATAATAAACGGCCAACCAATAATTATAGTCTGAGCGACGCGATAAATATTGTATTGGTTTTACAATTATGTTTTGTGTTTTTTTTTCATTTATTTATTTTTTTTAATTTGTGTCTGTCATCATCTTTTAGGACAGTAAAAATGCATAGATTTTCCTCAACAGCATTTTTTTCTGATAGGAAAGTGAATCTAGTTAGTTCATCCTTGGAAAAATTACGGGACTTTTCGCTCCAGACAGATGTCACTATTGAGGTTTTTGATGCTTTATTTACTATAGAAAATATTATTGAAAAAAAATTAAATTAAATTCGATGAAGCAGAAAACCATTATACAGATTTCTTTAAAAAATAATAATCTTTTATAATAATATTTGAATAGTATAATTATTGTATAGTTTAATTTACGATATAAAAATAATAAATAACTCAGGTATGTACCAACTAATTTGCTGAACTAATTATTACATATAATTTTGTACAATAATAAAAACAAAATTTTTTCAACGAAAAACTATGAATTATGGAGAGTCGACTGTAGCAGAGGTGGCCAAACAGTCGATCGGCATCGACTGATCAGTGATCGATCTCAGACGACTTCTAAGTTAGAATTTATTATTATTCTTACGTCTGCCGTGAAAAAGAATAATCCAAGTTGGTCGGTGGTGTCGGGCCGTTAGGTTAAGTCAGTGTCGTTGTTTTGAGAGCTTTTTACAATATAATCATAATTGGGAGGACAGAATCCACTGCAGCATGCGTGCTGGCGGCCGAGACGTAATTTTGTAACGACTTGAAACCATTTAAAAATATGTTTTTTAAAAACATTAATACTTTTTGAATATCTGACATTAAATAAATCACTCAGTATATGAGCTTCAAATTATGTCTTATTTATTATATGCTTTTCAAGGGACCTCGTAACACGTAAATTTCTTTGTACCTACGTTTATTACAAAGTAAAAAGATATATCAACAACATATTTTTAAAGTAATCATGATGGTTTATTTCTTTCTAATTTGAATAGTATTCGATTTTATATAATGTAAATAATTACTTGTTATGAATATAAGCAAAAGTTTAAAAATAATAAATAAAAATACAGTAAAGTTTGAATACAATATAAATTCACGATATTCTAGTACGATTCCACTTTCCCATTCACAAATCAGACACGATTGGAGTACTCACAGATCGCTGATAGTTATGTTTTGCTAAAGATATATTATACGTCGTATACAGCGGCAGTGAGAATCCTTGCAACATTGGTGTGTGTCGTGTAGGCCGAATGAACAGTTACACCCTCTAGCCTTCCTTTTTGGCGAAATTGGCCGACGGAAGTGATCAATAGTAACCAGTTAACCTTTCGGACTCAGAGTCGGATAAACGACTTGAACCTAGGCCCGTCGTGGCCCGTGGGCTCTTATATGTTAATTGCCGGATGAGTCGATGAGGTAGAGCACGTGTTTTACTTTCTACGTTTTTAAACGAATAGGCGACGGTTTGGAAATCTGCAGTGTCGACCCACGCGCTTTATCGGCGGTGTTAAATTGTTCGTGGAGGCCTGACACTGCTAGTATTGCCAGGTGGCGCGTCGTGAGTGGTTTATGGTGAACGAAGCATTTTAATATGTTCGTTAGAACCTAAATCTATGATATAAAAAAATAACAAGTTATGTATTCGTACATATATAATTAATAATTACGTTCTTATAATTTAGGGTATAGCTCTTAACTTGGAACCTAATATGTATTTAATATCTATAATGTTAAAATACAAATTATATAAAAAGAAACAAAGGTATAAAGAAATAAAGAAATAGCAATAAAAATTAATGTTTTGGCCGTATATTAATTATATTTTGTTGCCATGCAAGTCGAGTGCTTGTTATGTTTAGCATAGTATTTAAACAGTTTGACTAACGATAATTCTTCATTTGATTTTCTCGTGTTATTGTGTAAGGTTGTTTAATTTCAATAAAATATGGATTGTCAACAAAACATAACTACTGCGATTTTGAACGAAAAGACTGTTGATGGAGAGGACAATTATATCAAACTAGATGTGCTCCCTCGTCCAATGGATATAGTTGATATCGATGAAGAATCACAAGGTCTCTTCCAGTTAACAACAGATGAACTGGAGTTTCTAGAATTGGTGGCCGATACTCTAAAATCTACGGCCATGTACAGACATACGAACACGGCACCGAAAAAAATTAATACCGTGGGAAGTCATACAACAGACATCTGGCAATTGAGTGGTGGAAGTGTGAAAGAACAACACCAACCGTCTACTGATCCGAAGAAAACTCATATTGAAATGCCGAAGATAATTTCCGTTTTGCAGCCGGCACCAGATCGATGTAATTATGATGTGAAGATTGTGAAACTCGAGTTATCCGAAGTATTGGGATCTGCTTTACGTGCGGCGGCCATAAGCCGGTCGTTAAACTGTATCCTGAAAGTGAGTTTTCCTCGACGCAACATTGCCGTTGCGATCGACCAAAAGTCCCGTGAAAATGTCACGAGACCGGAAGAGGATGGTACGACAAGACGTGTCTGGCAGTTAGACATTGAAGTGGTACCAGATCACAAACAGTTAACTCCCGCTTTGCAAACCGTAATCCCCAGGCCGAAAATAAATCTTGATCTGAAGTTGGTAGCAAAACGCCGTTTTAATAACGTGAAGTTTGCCAAGGTCGTATGTACTGACATCTTGGCAAATGCTTTACGTGCGGCGGCCGTAAGAAAATCGTTAAACTTTGTCGTGCCAGTGAAATTCCCTCGACGCAACATTGCCCGTGCAATCCAAGGAAAGCCTTCTGGACAAGTTACGATAGTGGAACGTAGTACTACAGGTTTCCAGCATTCGAATATTATTGCAGAGACCGAATTACTACAAAAGCTGTCTACGGAATGTGTGCAGGCCACAATTGTAATGCCGGAAATCAAACCTTCAGTCCTACCGATAATTGTTCCTCTGCAAACCCAAGATAATGATGTGATTGCTGAAAACGTTGGAGTTGACCGGCCAGCCGCTGCCACATTGGAACGCGTAAGACGACGTAGATCGCTGCTGTCAGCTTTCGGCAGGAGCCTCCTTAAGTTTGGTAGGCAGTTATGCTGCTGGTGCAGTTCAATACCACCTGATGATCTGGAAACGATTAGAGCTTGTCAGTATATTTGAAGACGACGAGCAATGTTAAGATTTGTCTGATTGAAAATGTTCGTATATTTTACATTTATTCTGTGTATGTTTACCCTTTGTATTATCCTTTATATTCTCCTATGTATTATCATTTGTATTCTCCTGTGTATTATTTTTTGTATTCTCCTGTGTATTATCCTTTGTTTATCATATTATGCTTGTGTTATTTATCAATATAGTAATTTACCCTGACGTGTTGTATAATTATTTAAAAAATGTGTTTACTATTTACTATTTTATTATTAAGTGCGTAGTAATTTTGTTCCATGTATATTGTTATCAATTTATCATAAATAAAAACTGCTTATTACAAATCACTTGTTAAGTTTGGTAGGGATATATAATAAATAAAATGAATGACGCGATGATTGTATAATAATATAATTAACTATAATGCATATCCGTCTTATTGAAAACATGGCAGCGGTATTTTATCAAATTTTAAAAAAGCTTAGTATGAAAACAAGTACTATTGTGGTCGTTATTTTTGACATGAAAACTTAAGTTATAATACATTTTAACTACAAAATAATTGTACAAGTTCATTATTTTGACAGATGTTTTAAAAGCTACCTTATGACAATAATTATTTTACAATAATAAAATTGCATGATTTGTAAATAATTTATATTTCATAAAAAGTGTATATAATCTTAAACATAATTACTTTAGCTTAGTTCTTCTTTATAAAACAGGTGAAAAATCATTAAATTAATATTAGTAAAATATAAATCAAGATTCTGTTTTGAATTTAACTCTCACAACACAAGCTGAGCTTACATAGATTTTTTTACCTAACTATTGTATTATATATACAATACATTTATAACTTATAAGTATGTATATTTGTGATACAAGTAGACTTTTAATATTATAAACAATAATTATTTTCTGTAAAATAGTCTACGATTAGGTAATCGAATACACAGATACTCAACTATTGGTGCAAATTAAAAACAATATTTATGACTGCCTACTACGATGATGCAAATTAAATATTATACACCCTTATTTTGGTGCAAATTACAAAACCTCAAATATATATCTAAAAGCAATTCAAATTTTAAACTTATAAAGTTATGAAAAAAATATATAGTGTATGCAGCTGTTGCATCATTTTTTATTTCTGTACATAATATTAGTAGGTACAATGTTCATATCTTATGTAATTGTGTATGTTCGTTTATATACCTTCTAATTTTTAACTGCAAGATTATTATTTAAAATATTCATTATTAATAATTTCTTTAGTAGTATATATTTGTATGTTCACAGTACGGTTTTTTTTTTCACTGCGGTAATTTCACAACGGTCAAGCGGGAATGTCCCGCTCGAGCACACCGATTTTACTGTAACACAAATCACGGGGAGATTACACACTCGTTGTCTACCTGTTTGCTCCTCACACAAAAAATTTAACCGCATAGCATTTTACAGGGAGATTTGCACATTTTTGTCCACGAATTCTTCATTTACGCAAAATATTTACGGTATTTAAAAATTACAGGGAGATTGCACACTCAAAATCGGGTTTTCCGCTTACTCAAAAATATTTACCGTATACATACCAAAACATTTTTTTTGAACAAACTGTAATGTAAATAATTATTATAAAAATATTTTATTAAATGATTCGTTTTTTTAATTGAAATAATTGCTTCAATTTATTTTACGGTTTGTTAAAAAAAAATGTTTTGGTATGTTTACGGTAAATTTTTTGTGAGTAAGCGGAAAAACCGATTTTGAGTGTGCAATCTTCCTGTAATTTTTAAATACGTAAATATTTTGCGTAAGCAGAGAATTCGAGGTCAAAAAATTTGAAATCTCCCCGTAAAATACTATACAGTAAAATTTTTTGTGTGAATAGCAAACAGGTGGACAACGAGTGTGTAATCTCCCCGTGATTTGTGTTACAGTAAAATCGGTGTGCTCGAGTGGGATATTCCCGCTTAAACGTTGTGAAATTACCGCAGTGAAAAAAAAAACGTACTGTGAACATACAAATATATACTACTGTCTTTCTACTATAATAGTATGATTTTATTAAACTAAAAATATATTTAAAATAATAAATATATTTTTTTTTCTTTTACACTGTTTATATGTATTGATTTCTGTTCCCCATAGTTTAGTATCAATGATTCTAATAGGCCTTATAAGGACATAATATAATAATAATCAGCAAAGATATTTTATATTTTTAAATGTATGTTTTAATTACTATTTTAATTTCAGTACTATGTTATAATATATGTTACCATTAAAATTTCAACAGCTGTTCTGTATAATTATTATTGTCAGTTTAGTTGTGCGATAAATTCAGTTGTGCATTCATAGTATAATATTATCATAGCGCCGATAAACACATATTATTCTACATAATATAGTCTTATGAGGGGAATAATACAAACATTAATTATCTTATTAAACTTAAAACGAAACTAAAGTTGTAGAAAGGTAATAATATTTGCAGTATATTATAACTAAATTGGTTTGCACGATCTACGTAAATCATACAGCCACTTATGAAATTTGACTTTATAGCATTATTACCTACTTTTGATTGATTACAAAATGTAATATAGGTACTATTGTGAGTGATGTTATATTACTCTATATTATATAAATATAACATTTACTAATTATTTTCTTGCATTTAATGCAAAGTATATTAATATATAATAATATATTGTTATAAATATATACTCAGACCTCAAGAAACAATTTTTTCCTCCTCCTTACTTCCTATTTTTCAAATGCTATTTAAAAAATCGCCATTTTGTGACTAAAGTAGGCTCTGAATTCTCAAACCTAGCACCCATTATGGCAAGTGTACCCCAAGGTGCCATTGCGTCTCCAATTCTTTACAACATCTACGCCGCTGACCAACCAATTTCTCCTTATACCCCAGTAGCTGAATTTGCTGATGACAAGATCATCTTTACTTCAAATGAAAACGCTATTGCCACCTGCCAACATGTGGTATTCTAACTGGAAAACCAAAATAAACAATGAAAAGTCATCACATATAACGTTTACCCTCATACAAGGCGTACTCCCTTCTGTGTTCCTGGCAAATAAAATTATAATATCATCTGCTACAAAAGTCAAATGTCAAATACCTAGGCCTACTCCTTGACAAACAATTAACCTGGGCCGATCATATTAAACAAAAACACCTCTTACTAAACTCCAGACAAAAATGCCTATACCCACTGCTAACAATCCAAACTAAACCTTAAAAATAAATTACTGCTCATCAAAACCCTCTTAAAACTTATTTGGGATTATGGTATCCAACTATAGGGCGCCGCAAAAAAATCAAACATTCCAATCAATATCACTTCGTATAATTACCAACGCTCCCTTTTATGTTTCAAACCTTACCCTACATTCAGATCTTGGATTACCAATTGTGGCCGAATAGGCCACATCATCCTACAAGCGCTTCCACTCTCGCCTTACAAACCCCCCAAATCGTGTTATTCTCGCCCTAAACTCCGCACCTCCGCAAACATTCCTGGTAATCCACTGAGAAGACTAAAGAGGCACCGGTGTCGTGACTTAAATAGCTAAACTCATAACTTAATAGAACAAAAAAAAAACACGATATATATTAATATAGCCCAAATAATATTCACGTCGAGTGTTACTGCTGGGTAACTACTCCCCTCACGTCTTTCACAGCCAAAAAGTGTATATTTCCGCTCATATGCTTATTGTAACTACCATTACAGATTGTATATCTCAAATAAATGTTTAAAAAAAAAACATTTTCTATCTCATTCATGTTATTTTATTTTTGTTTCTAATGCTCAGAGACCAGAGTATTTGACAACAAATGTGATAATTTATAGTATTTAAATTTGTTGTCAGTAATAAATATTACTTTAAAGCTTGCTGAAGTTACAACACCTAAATTAACGCTAACTTATCAGTTAGCTCTTTGCTAAAAACTCTAAGAAGATTGAAAATAGGTAATCAAACCTGGCCATCAAATTCTACTAGTTTCATAATTCTTACGTCATAACAGTGTGGATAATTATGCCACAAATAACAGTAGTATTTGTTATAAAAAAAAATGTTATTCTCTATTTATCTTAAACTTTTCTATCTCTTTAACTTTTTAGCAACACCATTATCAAAGAATGATTTTAATATTAATATTACAAGTTTTTTTTTATTTTTCCTTTATTATTATATACACAATCTGTACCCCATGGGTACAATAAGAGTATTAGCTGATATAAATGTTTACATGAATAGCCTTGATAAAAGCAGCCACCCAGTGATGACACTTAAAAATTTAGGTTATACATTAATTTATATATTTATATATGAATTTGTTTATTTATTTATTTATTTATTTTTTTTTTTAATATTATGTTAGCATATCCCTACACCAGTTGAGTTTTAAACGCCTTGGAGGATTACCCGTAATAACATTTGCTGAGAGAGATTTAATTAAAGGATTGGGATGAGTTGAAAGCCGATTATGGAATCTTTTATAATAAGTGACTGCTTCTTCTTTTACAGTTTTTATTTTCATGTCCATGTGTAGGGTATGATTAGAAACATAAGACTTCGTTAATTTTCTTAATTTAATATTATGAAAAGCCTGAATACGATTTGTATTTGATTTTTTTACATTACCCCAGTGTTGGAGACCATAGATCCAAATGGGCTTGATGAGGGATTTATACATTAGTAGTTTTATATTAAGGTTGGTGTGTTTGTTATTGACTAGTAAAGATTTAAGCATACGAAGTCGCAGATTTATTTGAAGTCTTTTTACACGTGTATGTTGGGCCCATGTTAGTCTACGGTCAAGGGTTAAACCAAGATATTTTACTATTGGAGTAGACGGAATTTGAGTGCCGTATAGAGTGACTGGCGGACAGTGTCCTAATGTAAGGGTAAAAGTGGTGTGATTAAATTTGGTTTGGTTTATCTTAAACCTCCAATTTTCATACCATGTTTCCATAAGGGATAGATGATTTTTTAGATTAAGCGACGCTGCAATAGGGTTTTCATTTATAGATATGATAAGTTTGTCATCTGCATAGTCTGTCACAATGGTGTTGGCTGAGGTTGGTTGATCCGAACCATATAGGTTATACAGTATTGGGGAAAGGATGCCCCTTGAGGAACACCAGCTCTAATGTTTGCTATGTTAGAGTATGCCAATTTAAAATGGACTTGAAAATAACGATCAGTTAGATAAGACTTAAGTAGTATATAGTAAGTTGTGGGCAAAAATTTCTTAACCTTGCATAGCAGCCATTCGTGCCATACACGGTCAAAGGCTTGTTGAATATCAAGAAATACACAAGAACAATACATTTTTTTTCGAGTGTGAAAGAAATGGAGTCAACTAGTCTATGTAATTGATGGATTGTTGAATATTGTGGGTGAAAATCGAATTGATAGTTAAGTAGTATATTTTTTTCACTAATTATGGGAAGTATGCGATTCAGTATAAGTCTTTCTAGCACTTTTGCGAAAAATGGTAATAGACTAATTGGTCTATATGATGTTACCAGGTCAGGTGGCTTGTTTGGTTTTGGGAAAAGTATGATTTTGGAGAACTTCCATAAGAGTGGGAAGTATGACAATCTGAGTATGACGTTGAATATATGAGTAAGTAAGACGATTGCCCGTTTAGGAAGGTATCTGGCTACTTCAGCCGTTATTAGGTCAAAGCCTAAGCCTGAGACTTCTATGGTTTGCTTTTAAATTGCTAATTTAATATCGCTTGGCGAAAAATGTTTAACTAGGGGAGAGAGCGGCGAAGGCATATCAAGAGATCTAAGAATCGTATTTGAGTTGACAGGTGGAATATCTTGGTGAGGTTGAAAAACATTAAAGAGGTGGTTTTTAAAGAGTTCGGCTTTCTCTGTGTCGGACACAGCGAGACTCCCATCAGATTTTTTAATAGGTGGAGTAGTTATTTTAAAATGTAGTGCTTGTTTGGACGCTTTCCAAAGACTGCCATTATTTGTAGATAATTTAGTCAGGAAGTTTTCATAGGAAAGGTTTTTGATTTTTGCTAAAACTTTTTTAAGATTGTTGCCTAATTTGTTGTATGATTTTTTGTGGGAGAGTAAGCGAGTGCGTTGATAAAGGGCTCTAGCTTTTCTCTTTTCTGATATTAGGATACGGATATTAGTCGATAGCGAATTGGAGTTAGTATTATGTACATTATTAGCTGTGTTGGCCGACCAAGCTGCTGATTGAATAAAATTTGTTAGGTTATTTACAGCTACATCTATATCGTCATTGGATTTCAATCTGATATTTAGTTGAAGGTTCTGATTTACCAGGTCGTGGAATTTGTATCGATCAGTAGTGGTGTGAAATAATATATAGGATTTTTATTTTTTTTCCCGATTATATTTTCTGCGTAATTATGGACTCTTGTTTTGAAGTGGATGTGAGTATATGCTAGCGTCTTTACGTATTATGGCATCAACGCACAGAGGTGTGTGGGTTAAAAAAAAATTGCCGTTGCTCAGATAATTACAGGAGACCTGTACCCCTCTAATATTTTTATAGGTACCTACCTCTATAAAATGTCATATGTTCGTTCCGTCAATATCCAACCATCCAAATTTAAGGTGTTGCCTGAGCTTGACGTATCCCGTATGTTACACGCCACCGTTAAATAACGCGTAAGTGACAAAGATAGTATCAAGTTCGGCGTCGACCTAAGTTTCTACACGCTTTAGTTTGCGGTTACGCGGCTGGTTAGTTAGCATTGACAAATCAGGTGTGTTTATCTCTGCAGAGCGACCATCACATTTTGTAGTGTACGACAGTAGGCATATTCCAAGTAGACATTTATCTAACAACTCGCGAGACTTTTACGGATGATTGGCTGTATATAGGTAGTATCCACTGCCAAATCAAGTGTGTTTATCACGGAACAACAATCTTTTTTACCGTCAGACGGCGGGTATTTTTCGGTTCCTTCGTGGGCATTCATCTCAGCAGACATAATGTTTTACCTATATCAGAAGTATTCGACGTGTTTGAGCGTGTTAAACGACTATGCAGACCGATGTAAATCAAAAAAACCTAAAAGAGCGTGGGTACAATATTGATAATGGCAAGAGAGCTTTATAAACAAAAATGATTATACGTATATAGACGAACGGTAGATTTTATTTTCACAAAATAATATATTCGGGTATCTTGTCGGCAAGTCCGTGACAAACGAATTCTCAATATATTTAATAAGCGATTTCATTTTAACTATATTGATTTGTTACAATAAATAAATAATTATAATAATATTGGTTAATTTCTAGACAAAAGTGAGGCGATAACTAATTAGTCAATTAAATTTTTAAACATTGGATTTCAGTTTGATGAAACAAAATTCCTGGGTGAGCCCATCTTTAAAATTCGAATTTTAAGAAATTATTTAATATTGCAACTCTATTGTATTGTGGTACGAACGCACCAAATTTAAAGTCTTTAGAAATCATAGTTTTGTCCGTATACGTTGATTAGCCTGTCGGGAAATGTTCTTTTTACTGTGTAGATGTGTATTTAAACATAATTACTGAATGACAGTATCTAAAAAAGCCAAAACTTAATCTATGCGCCCTTCAAATATTATAAATATTTCAAGTTAAATCAAAATTGTGCCCCAGATGAAATCGGAAATATATACGTCATGCAAGTTATATTAAGAAAAGAAATGGCAAAAAAAAGTTTAGCAAGATTACGAGCAAGTTCCGGCGGAAATCGAAGAAAAAATCCTTTCGGATGAAACGGAGAAATATCGGACTGATATGGAAAAACTGTATTATGAAACAATTGTATTATTATAACATTAATTTCAGAGAGACAACGATTAAAATTGATATTTAAAGTATGTATAAAATATAAGTAATGTAGGTATCACTGTATATAAATTATAAATATTATAAATTGTTGCTAATCATCCGTGTTTAGTTGAACAATTTGTTTTGCGTGCGAGTTCGATGTCGCTGTTTATGACATTGAGAAAATACAAATTTAACTTTATTGAAGTAATAGATACCTACATTAAATATTTATTTTAGATTCTGAGCGGAGCGATGAATGTATTGATTTTACAATGATGTGTGTGTTTTTTTTTATTTTTTTTTTTATTTTTGTGTCTGTTATCACGTTTTAGGACAGTAAAAATGCATCGATTTTCTTCAATAGTACTTTTTCTGATAGGAAAGTGAATCTTGTTGGTACTTTGGGGGGTCAAAAGTTAAAATTTCCCAGTAGTTTTCATGAGCGCCTGGAAAAACAAATGAAAAATTAAGGGGAAAACGGGAATTTTTACGGAAAACCAATTTTCGACAAAATCGATTTTGGTTTTTGGTATAACTCTAAAAGAAATGACCGTAGAGACATGAAATTTTGACCGAATGTTTATATATGCATTTTCTACACACCATAGCATTTTCAAAATATTCTGATTTCTTTTTAAACTGTTAACGGACATTTTCAGTTTCCAATTTTTTTAGTTTTTTTTTCTATAAATGTCAATAAAATTTTATTTGTAGGGTAAAAAATCTTGAAAATTTAATAGTAGGCTTCTAATATATAGTTTCAAAGGCAGATGAAAAATATTAAAAATCTGTTGTCACAATTTTTTATTATAGGTAATCAAAGTTCAAATTTTTACAAAATACGTAAAAATGACGAAAATGTGCAATTTATTTTGAGTTAGAATAGCGTGGAATACCATGTTTACTTTTGAATACTTGCAGATTGGATTACACTTTAAGAGGATTTTCATTCTTTTCATCCCATAACAAATATTCGAGCGATAAAGATTTTGCTTTTACTTCTTATACACAAGGCTATAAAATTGTGATTTAACAACTTACAATACAGACGCCGTACACCACGCGCACGGCACATACAGAAATTTAGGAGTTATAATTCACACATATTACAGTGTCAGCGGGTTGATAGTAGAAGTCAGTAGCCAAATATAACTCTCCAAGTGTTAATCCAAAAACATTTACTTCGACTATAATCAGAATTCTAACCAATATTGTAAATTAGTGACAGTGAAATTTGTCTGTCATTCAAAAATTAGTTATAGGTGTCATGTTAACAATAACCTTCTCTGTATCTAGATATTTCTGTAATTGAATTTATACTACATAAGTTTTAATGAATATGATTAACTGGTGGGTGAACAATGTAATTATATTAATTAAATAGTATCAAACTACACGGAAAAGCTTAACATAGCTTAAATAATTCTAATGGAAATTTAAAACTGTACTTACTATAATAACTATTATAATAAATAAAAAATAATGAAAATTCAGTTTTAATATAATATGTGTTGATTAGAAATTTAACTCATAATATATTTTTCAAAAGCAACATATCTACGATTCTTTTGAATTAAATCATAAAAAAATATCATGTATAAAAAAGTATATTGAAGAGAAGCATATTATTTATAAGAATTATTTTATATAAAACATTACTCTCAAAACTATATGTCTTGTACACCTGTAAATAGTTTATAATCTACTGGGAATATAGTAAATAGTTAAGACTTTTTTTTTCTCTATAATTAATTTTATTAACGTTTAATATTATATACTTATTAGTTATTTTATTTTTCTTCCTTTTTATTGTTTAAGATATTTTAACTTGTTTGTCATTCTGTATTGTATCAGGTATCTCTAATATTAACTGTAGGTACATAATTTATATCATACCTATATGTAAATTGGACTAATGTCCGTTAACTTAAATTAAATAAATAAATAAATATTCAGTCTTAAGCAACAATGTTGGTATTCAAAAATGATCATTAATGTGTGTGTATTATAATCATGTTGATTGATCCAAAACCCGAGTTTATTAATTGAGATATTTTGTTAAATGACTATCGCAACATATCGATATTTTAATAAAAAAAAAAGCTAAAAAAAATTGGAAAATCACCACTCGTATTCAAATCCACATAGTTCCCCAACTTGTTGAACATTTTTAAGACTCATGGTTGTACTGTTTTCCGATAAAAAAAATAATAATAATAAAACACTTAAACGCTGTAGAACCAGCGATTGCTTCGCTCCGCTCCGTGGAATCTATAAGGAGATCCATAATGTGTAAACAAAACTATAAACCGGTATATAGTTCAAATTCAAACACATAACGCACGGTATTGGATATTATATTTGAGATGACACAAAGTGATCGAAGTTCAAAGGAATTTAAAAAACATTATGACTTTGTACCAATTATTATTCATTTCTGCGACAAATATAAAATAATATTGCGATCGTACGACGTCATCCTTAAATCTATATCTACCCAGAGTCACACCTAGAGTCTTTTAAAAATGCGTTCTTCATCTTTCGGTAGATAGATTGCAGTACAACTGTTTTCAAAAACGCATCGAGTATCAACAACTGCAACCCCAATACTTCACTGTAACAATAATTTCTGTCGCAATGAATTCCAGAATTCCAGCGTTTATGGTTGTAAAAATTGGTCGACGCTATTCATGTTTCGTTCGGCGAGAGGACCATAAAATATGTCGTATCGAAATATCACAAGTTTTCAAAAGCGCCTTTTGAATTATTTTTTAATGACGTTCTTTGTTTTTATATATTCTGAATTGTTGAGTTATATTCATACTATAAAAAAAAACGTAACGTTCGACATGGTAATATTATTATTCTCAACTGATAGAGGTACAATTATGAATCGCTTAAGTGAAAAAGTAATTTGAAACTTTAAATTGTCCTCGGTATATCTATTTAAAGTTTAACTATAGGAACTGAAAATGAAAGTAAAGTTTTGACCGTCTGCGAGTCACAAGCAGATCTCGTGTCAAAATCCAAAATATGGTCAGTCGGGTCATGTTATACACGAACTAAAATTGCAAAACTTAAGACTTTATAACAATTTAAAATATACTTATAGGTAATATCAAATGTTTTGGACGTTAAGTAAAACAAAATGCTAACGACTTGCAAATTCATATCGATAAACAGGATTTTGATTAATTTAAATCGCTTAACGTTTGAGAAGAGGACGTCGCACCCGCGTGTGTTGTCTCGTCTTACACACGTACGACATAGCAAATTTCTGTTCGCCAGTTTCAATAATGTGTTTTTATATTAGGTCAATTCACTCTTATATCAAAACTGACAACAACCTACTGAAAGTAGCGAACGAAAATGTGCTATGCCGTACGTGAGACAACACGTGGGGGTGCGACATCTTCTTAATTAAAATAACATAAGTTCTATTTTATGCACACAATAGTATATAGGTACATATTACATATTATACTATACATGTTTATATATTTTTTACTTACTTATATAATACGTATTAAATTATAAACGACAGTCTATAAATTTAGACAAATATGTGTATTAACACTATTAAATCTACTGATGTCTATTACGAAGAATATTATCAACGTTCAACAATCAGTTCATTATTCCATCGACCTCGACGTCAACGACAACTTATTATAACCGAACAAGATATTGTTATATTACAAAGATTACGAGAAAATGAGCGGTAATATAGTAGATAAAGAAGGGACGACGTGGGTGCAGTTCAGGCAGCTATATGGATTTAATTATGACAATTATTTAAGCGTCGTATATATTATATTTATCAAACAGTTTTAATAAAAACAGTGGATTTATTTTCTTATCGCAATGACGTAGGAAGCACGCTTGCTTCCAACGGTGTACCTTAATAATTCTACTGTTGAACGCACACATACCGAAAACTGACAACATTTCGTTGGTTAAAATTATAACTGGTTGTCCTCGTACTGGGACATATCCTTGATACTTCACGGGTATGCACGTGGTTTCGCCGCCTAAAAGTTCTTTTAGTTGCCCGACATGATAAGATTCGTAGTTTGGCTGATTCCAAAGAACAATACGTTTGCCGGCGACCTCCGCGAATGCAAAGTTATTCGTTTTATTCGCTGTGCCCAAACAACCGTAATTGATAAAGAAAGCAGCGACAGCGTCAAAAAAGTAATTTTTCCCGGCATTGGGTTCGCCGTGAATAGCTAACGCGTTTAATTTAGGTATTCTCATTTCTATGACGTTCAATAAATCGGTAAGAAAATCGAAAATTTTTTCGGTATCATTGTTGTACTGATATAATAAAAGTTTATTCGCGATGTCGACTGATGTCGCTACGTCGTAATAAACTTCACCGGTTGTCCTATTGTAAGCATTGAAATACGGTTGGACGACCGGGTCGTTATAGTAACTATTATAATGAGACAATTTCCACCAATTCAATTTAGCACGCCAATTTCTTATATCCCGTTCAACATACTTATCGTTAGTTAAAATATCGTTTAAATTTTCGTTTGAAAAAAATTCTTTAACATTATAAAATGCAATAGGGGGGCAAGCGGGATATTCATAGAACAGTTGACTTATTGTTAACGGCCCATTTTCAGGCCGTAACTTCGGTTTTTTCGTATTTTTTTGGCGTTGGATGACAGACTGATCTCCGCTGCCATCTTCTTCATCGTATTCTTCGCCAAGTTGACGAAGGAGTTTTTCGCATTGAAAGTCGAACGACTCCTCGCCTCGGCATTCATCCATAAATCCTCCATCTCACGATCTGTTTTATCTTTTTTCCTGGTGTACAACAATTGGTTATTATTGTTTTACATTGTTCTTTTGTTAAAGTAATGGAAATCGTATTTTAAATTATAACTCCAGTTCGTTTTAATTTTTTTTACATGATAAAATGTACACTTTAAACGATAGATTTTTTTATTACACTATCAATAAAATTGAATGTATCATGCAATATAGTGCTTCTCAAACTTTTTCGTCATGAGACCCAGTGACACCAAAATTTTTAAAATGTGATCGGGCAATTTCAAAACATTACGGCCTCGATATATACTTTATATATACTATAAAGAGATAGATAAATAGAAAGATAAGAAAGATAAATTATTGACTATATGTTTAATGGTATTGTTTAAATGGTTATTTAAAAACTAAGCAACCTACCCCACTTAATTTTAAGTACAAAATAATTATGGTTTATTTTTTTATAAACACTTAAAAAAAATGTAAATAAAATCGATATTTCATGGCTCCCCAGTAATGTAGCAACAGTCCGCTAGCGGTCTCCAGTTTATATAAAATACAATTTTAATACATGCCGATAGATATTTATATCTATCACATAGTAAAGCATCTTCTACGAAGCCACCATTTAGGTGGACGAGTCGACTGCCCTCGGATAAGTATCGCAAAATGTTGGTGTAGTCAACTGGCCGCAACTGGACTCCTCAAGTAATTCTCCGAAGAAGTCCACATCGCCTGTGCTGGACCCACATAATACTTCGTAGCATCCAAGCACATCGGCATAACCCGTTGACATACGAGCAGATATGGAACACGTAGACGTGGTCATTGTGGCTGGCAACGATAAACCAATTCTGGGGCGGGTATTTGTTAATAAATAGGTCCAACTCCTGCAAACACTCGCAAACTCCAGTAAGTCCTCTCGGCACAATGACGGTGCTGACATATCGATTTCTGTGATTGGCTTGGAATACATCTCACGTCCAAGTCGGAGTACGACGCTGTCATAGTCTTTTCCCTAAACGTGTCAACACATTCGTCATTTGTTCCGTCGTCGGAGACATCGTATCGATCCACACTTTCTGTATTTTTTGGTTCATCCATTTCTTCGTGTGAAGAACTACCTCTATCGCTTGCGCAGCACAGTGTACGAAAATAATCATCATTAAATTCACTAAGTTCAACATACCGTCGTCCCGTTCTTGAATTAACTGATCGTTCCCCTTCTGTATTTCCGAGTCCATCTACTTTTGACAAAAATTCACTATTTCTGATGCTTTGGTCGAGAATAATTTTGTCGTCATCGACAGTTTTTTCTGTGGCGGCCTTTCTTGTTTTCCTCCGGTGCACCATCGCTTCTTTGGCCCATCTTTGCAAGGAGGTTGCACATTTTGTTCTACGTTGGTTTCCTCCTCGACGTCTAATTTTACGAACTCGTTCTTGCTGAAATACTCGGTTCGTATAAATTATAAATAACAAGGTTTACAACTTAGTCTTCTGTTATGTGAAGAACCACTGAACGGTACGTGTGTCGTACCCATACTTAAATGGAGCAAAAAAAAATGCAATCTGTTTATCGATAAAATGGTTATTCAATAACATCATTATAATATAGGTAATCCATATTATATTACTTAGACTGTAAACTTCTACAACTACGTCAATATTTATCGTTACTACTTACTAGCAGTGTTGAGCATTATCTAGATAAATTATCTAAATAATTTATCTAGATAAATAATTAATTATCTTTTATCTTATCTAGATAATAAACAAAATTAGTTATCTGATGAATTATCTTAGATGAATTATTGAGTTATCTAACGTAATTCATCTAGATAAATAAATATATTTATTCAAAAAGTTCGAAAAATTGAACTTGAAAGTTTTAACCTATTAAATTCCTATGATTCCAATCATCCTTGCACAAATACAGAACAATAACAAAGTAATAGGTTATAGGTAATAATTTTCCATGCTACTTTTATGTTATTTCTAAATTCTAATTATCCCGATTTATACGGGCTACGGCCGAATATGTTGCAACGTTGTGTCGTCGACTCGTCGACCGCCGTGTACACCATAAACCAAAGTCCATAATTTATTATTGGGATTTACTATTTTATATATTTTAGAATATATGTGTTAACCATTATTTGTATAACAAATTACATTTTATGTTTAATAATTAATTACTATTATTTTAAAATATATTAATGAATTGTTTTATAAAATTATAATATACCTAGGTACAACTATTGTATTTTTTTTAAAACTAAGAACTTATTATTTATTATTTATTTCCCATACATAAATGTACACAATGGTCAATGGCAGATCTAGGATTTTTTTTTTTAGGGGGACGGGTAAATTAAAATAATTTTATCTTTTTTTTTATCCAGATAAATAGTGTTTTATCTTTTATCTTTATCTAGATAATTTAGATTTTAACTATCTTCTACCTTTATCTAGATAAATTGTATCCAATTATCTTTTATCTTTATCTAGATAAATTTTTAGTTATCTTTGCGCAACACTGCTTACTAGACCATTCATTATTTAAACAATATGTAAATCAATAACGTGAGAAAATATAATATATTATTTTGTTCTCGTATTATGCCACTTTTCCGTAAAGCATAAATCATATTATAAACTATTATATAACACGCTATTTTTTGATATCATCTCTAAATGACTATTATAAAAACCCGTATTTGTGTATTTTGTTATTTAAGCGTGACAATGAATAAAATAAATGATTTACAAGTTAGGTGTCCCGTCAAACCCTAGTCTCCCCTTATTTTATTTTTATTTGTATTTATTTTGTGAATTATTAGTAGGTACAATTAATGTCAAAAAATTAACAATATTATTCAATAATTATTGGTCAGAGTTTTAAAATTTATAAACGTTTATGATTGTGTGCTTTAAAAATATTATTATTGAATATTACGAGAACCTTCAATTAATATTAATATTATGTTATATTATATAATATATTCATATTCATAATACATTAATATTATTAAGTACTATATCTATATACAGAATGATAGTACTACACTATTATTAAGTGTCAAAGTTATCAAAATTATTTTTATAATAGTTTTTTTCTGAAATTGCATACTGGTGCCTATTTAAAATATTTATATTTATATTTATAATAAACAAATCTAAAATAAAAATATTATATTCCATTTTTATATTTCTGATCTGATACGCCGTAAAAGCAAAACATCTGTATTCTTTTAATTGTGTACGTTTGAATTTGATTCACGAAATTTATAATGCACGTCATAATGTGTTATGTTTTCGTACATAGAACACTACGCATGGTGGTTTAAATTAAAATTGTTTTTTTTTATGTGTTCCTATATTATGGTGCCCTTAAATTTGTGAACACGTGTTACTTACTTACTTAGTCAAAACACGTGCAATGCACATATTGTATACAAATTCATATATTCATATTTTATGATTTAAAACGTCAAGACTATGAAAAAAGCTACACTATGGCTGTACACGGCGTTTCCACTGCACTTCAAAGCATAAAATCGTGTATAGCCTCGGCCTAATTGATTGTAGTGATTCTATTGAATCATTTTTTTTTATATATAATATAACGACTTAACTGAAATACACATTTTATTACGTGTGTGCAAATTACCAATACAACGCTATTTTAAATACAATTTTATTTTTAATAATAAATGAAGCATGCAACCAACAATTAATTTTCAATATTGATTTTTTGGTTCTTTCAAAATTCCTAACAAGGACTTCAATATGCCGCCCTAATACCCTTAAATGTTATCATACGGTATAAATAATATTTTTTTTTATTATTATTTTAAGGCTTTGACAACTGAGGTCATTAGCCTGTATATAAGGTCAGTAGGGTTGGTGCGGTTAAAAATGAATGGTTAGCAGCACGTGTATGTGTGGCAAGGTTTTTGCACATTACGAACCGGGCGGTCACCCATCCAAGAACTAATGGCAGTGGCCGTTGCTTACTTTCAATCACGTAGCGTTATTGGTTTCAGCAACTCCGCCGCGCTGAGCCACAGAGTTTAATGTTGTACATCTCATTGGCGCTGTTCATCTGGTATTGCGCGGAAATATGTACTTGAATTGCCTATATAACACGCCGGCTTAAAACGTGTATTGTACAAATTAAACTGGTCAAATACAATAATACTATTATATTAATGTTATCGACAATTATTATTAGGACCGACTTGCGCGTCATATTTAAATACCAACTAGTGGTAATGTGCTTATTCAATAGCTATTCATAAAAGAATTTAGAAAAAATACACTTTTATATTTTACTTATGACACGCGACTTATCTTACGTGGGAAAACTATTGGAAAACCTCTGACGAAAAACGACCCAAAAGAGTGTATAATAAGTATAAGTATTGTAGTGTCAGAGACCCGGCTATGACATTCGTCTCGTATTTTATTCTCCTATAGACGTATAATACAAAAAGTGTGTTATCGACTGTGTATCTGCAACTGTTAGATCAATGATCAATCATTGTGTTTCATTGATGATTCTTATTAGCATATAGCTTACTTTTCACCTGAGTGTATTTCATATGACGTTTTCAAACGTATTGTTAATTAATAAAAATTATTTTCTAGTGTGTACCTCGATTCATGATAACTGTAGAGTTATGTGATATTTTTGCTATCAGATTTTAAAAACAGAAATTGAAAATATTATTCGTTACCAGATAATTTAACCTCCCTTCCCTTCTAAATACAAACATAAAATATTTAATCACGAGAGTACAATGCCTTTGCAAAATATATTATTTTCAATTAATATATAAATAATATCCAATAGTATAATATTTAATGTGTTAAAGTGATTAATACACTTTAATCAAATAATATACTTTTTAGGCGCGTCTCTACTCCTGAAAGTGTAATACGTTTGTACCTATCATATGTACTGTCATAGTACTACTATGCCGCGTGTTTGCAGACGAAGAAATATTTTGCGTCCCTTTGTACTCAGCCGTGGTTGTGTTTCGGGCCCGTCGGCGTTTTCAGAGTTCGATCTTTTATAATAAAAGGGCTCCGGCATATTCCTGGTTTCACGGTACACGTTAGCGAACACAATTTTAATAAAACAAAATGTGATTGAAATCCGACGGACATTCTATCAGCCGTCTTCCAGTAACATAAACGAGTGAATGATATTTCATTGCTAAACGCGCCACCATAATATAATGCCAACCATGTCGTAGAACTGCTACGGTTATATTATTATGTTATGCGTCTAAACTCGATCGCAAAGTCTAACGACGTACAAATCTCAAAGCAAGCCGAAAACTCATTACAAAAGTATCAGAATCAAAATCGTTTAAAACGATGCGTTGTTTTACCAGACATCGTTTAAAAGCGTGCCTTAAAATTGTATCTTGCGAACCGTTATATAATGTGCACACAGATATTTTTTTATGAATGCAGATCGTATAATAATAAAAGTAAAATATAACAAAACTGATTTGCAACGATTTTTCCGTACATTTTACTCCATTATTACTTAAACTTACTATATCCTAATATAAATACTTGAACCATAATGCGAGTTTCCACTACACTAAAATGTGATGAGAAATTCAAAATCAATACGACGGTTCAAAATAAAACTTTGGATTTTTCCTTTAACTTATTCGTCATTGTGAATTGCACTCATTTACAAGTCCTTTGATATCCATAGTATAATAATATGCAAATGTCCGTAATACAATAATCTATGAATTTAGTAAATGATAAAACAAATTTTATTTTGTGCACTTCTGAGGTTAGAAATATTTTTAGCTACAGAATAAAATAATACACTCGTTTGTGAAAAAAGTTTGAGAAAAAATATACAGTTTTATCAATAAAAAAATTAAATTACTAAATTACTTACCTATACATTTTCGTTTAATAGTTACCTATATGTATCAAAGCATACGTTTTACTACACCATTGTCGTCTAATTTTTTGATTAATGATTAATATCCTTAAGGCAAGGACTGGAAACCGTACCGAAATATACCGTTTTTGAACCGAAATCTTTTGAAAATCTTGGGACTGAAACCGGACCAGAACCCTTCAATACATTTTTTTAGGAACCGGAACCTATATATTTTGAAGTAGAGATTTTGTTGTGTTTTTCCGGTTCCAAAATCCAATAGATATTTTATCTATAGTAGTAGATAATATCTAATAAGTAATAAGTTAGTTAGTAGTAATAACAAATAATTATAAAATCGTAGATCTATATAATAGTTTATCAATAGTCTATACTAAGAAATAAGAATATAATAATGTGTACATCAAAATCGTCATATTATAACAAATTCCAAAAATCTAAATTCTAATTTCCATTTAATCATTTTAATCGATAATAAGCCCGGTACCTGCGTTAAATTATTGCTGATGTATAACTTCTGAAAATAAGAACAGTTTGTACGTTTATAAGTGTTTCAGAGTAAGTTGTCATATAATTGTTACCTAACTCTTTTAAGCTAACTGGCTAACTAATATGCCTGCAGTGATACTATTAAATACCTAATGTGAGTATCGTGAACTCTTTAAGTCTTTACTCTATGCTCGTTACAGTTACGATCGTTCAAATTTATATTTTTATAAATTATAATATCAAACTCAAACATGGATCACCCAAGTGTGTCAAAAATGCATTCTTATTTTTCTTCAATAAAGAGTCTAAATGAATCAGCGTGCAAAAAATTTTGAAATAGGTACACTTAATTACAAATACCTGTGACTAAATACAGATTCTTAATATCTCAATTATTTTATACAGTACTTGATTGATAAAAATAAAATAATAAGCAAGCCAAATAAAAAAGGTTAAAACCCGTATTAACCGAAACCGAAACTTTCTATTTTCGAAAAATGAAACCAGAACCAAAATTGAAACTTTAGATTTTAGATTTTTTAAAACCGAAACTTAAACCCAAATCGATAATACCATAAAGGTTCCAGTCCCTGCCGATTGCCATAATGCTTAAACACTTCAATTTTATGTTCGAAAATGTTTGTTGAATTAAGTACATGATAGTATATTTTATTCTCTCGTATAATGTGATAAATTATTTATTCAGTACGTCATGCTCGACAACATTTTTTTCACATAGGTACTCCGAAATACTCAGAATCCGAGTTTGTGTAGACAAAAATTAATATTCAAAGTTAATTAGTTTTTTTTTTTACATTTTTGGCATTACAATATTGTGTAGAAGAAGTATTTTTTTGTTAATTTTAATCAGTAGTATAAAATTATACGGAATTTCTTGCATGAATTATACAAAATAATACGCGTGTTGTGTTTGCATAATAAACAAACAACGAACAAAACACAAAAATAATGTTTCATAAATGTCCGAGTTTTCCACTTTTGCATAAATATTTTGACATTATCATATTTATTGATAGTCAATAATATTATTATAATAAATTCTGATTACAAAAAAAAAAGTGAACACTCAGAAATTGTTTAAAAACTTGTGTTTATCATGCTCACAACAACACAATAACGGACTAAATTACTCGAAATAGGTCTCACAAAATTAACTAATAAAAAAAACTAGTTTGAAGAGAACTATTTATGAGCCCTGATTATTTATTATAATAATAAGATAATAACGTGGAAGCTTCAACAGTGAACACATTTACCAGCACTATCTTACAGGTTTGGCGTTTGGGTATACATTTAGAACGTACGTTTGAGACGTTTGAGTATAATAAAACAAACGATGACAAAAAATAATACAAGAAATCGCTGTAATAATCGGCTAAGTTGCAAAAAAAAGTAAGATACTAAAATAAAGATTTTTGAAACTTATAGATTTAATATAATACATAATTATTAACATATTTTTTAATTAAAGTTGCAAATTAAAAGTTCTCGGGGGACAATTAATAATTAAGAGCCAAACTATTTGTGGTGTCTCCCAGGTAACGCTAATAGGCTCTTAATAAGTAAAAAAGCAAAATAAAAAATGTTTAAAACTTTCACTCATTCTCATACTATTTGTGCACTAAGATTTAAAGTGATTTCTTAACGTTGTACACTTATATTACCGTCACGATCAATTATTTAAAATTTGGTTTAATTATAATACTCTTTGGGTATTAAGGCATAAAACTTAACTTATTTACAATTTAATTATCGTGTTGTTTAATAATTTATATTCTGACCATCAGAACAGTATAATGTTAATTATCGTCTTTAACGCTACGTAAAAACAAGTTTTACGACAGTAATATTATAGGTATACATATGACGTACCTATATTTAGTTACTTTTTAATTTATGCTATACAGAATGTGACAGAAAGACCTGGAAAATGAAATAACTTTTTTAAACATTTTTTTATATATTATATAATTTATAGACGCTTGTGACTAAAGAATAACATTTTATTTTTTTATTTTCAATACTGAAACTTCAAGGTAAAAAAAATTTAATTTTTTTTGGAAAAATTCAAAATAATATATTTATTGTCAAGTATTTTACATTTTAAAAAAATTTAAAATATCAATATTTTTTTGAAGTAAATTAAGTTGCAACGTAATTATTTTTTCATGAGATTTTTTAGGGGAATTTCTAAACATAAAGGTATTTCTTTATAAATAATTATAATAATATTATATAATATATTTTATAATTTTTTTCATACGTTCACCTTGTATAATTTTTTTTTCTTCTCACACCAAGGTTCTTTTGTTACACCTTGTATATTAATTGTACTAGTTATATTACCAGCTTCAATGATTATCTAATTTCTCTTACACACACTTTTTATTTCTTCTATCCATATAAAGAAATTGTTTGCTCGTCAGACGAAATAATAATATCAGACGGTATTGGTGTGCGTGAAATAAACCTATACTATAACGTGCAATTTATGTTTTTATTAAAGCTGTAAAAAATTTTCATAGCTTTGTAAGATATAATATTATAATATTTGATATCTTTTCTTGTTTTCTTATCGTCGTCACCATTTTATTGACGAGTATTTACGTTAGTCGTAACAAATAACACGATTGGCGAATTTTAATCATCCGCTTCCCCGAAGAAAATCGTATAAAATATGATTATAGGAGACGTATTATAATATAATCCCAAAAAATAGATACTTTAAAAATCCAAGGTCAACAAATGTGATTAAAAATGCACTTATTCTAACATTTAATCAACTATAAGTATCAACATTTCTTCCACTTCCCTATATTTCCTGCACTTCTTTAATCTTTTACAGTTTTTCCTGTTTTTCATGTCACTTATCACTAGGTACCTATACAATATTATGCTTGAAAGCTGTTTCATTTCAGTCACTATTCAAAGCTTGATAGATCTTTTTTTATAATTATTATATGCTTTTTATATCAGCTCTTCAATTTTTAAATTCAGAGTCAAGCGTTATGATCGACACGATCGTTTTGTTTATTAGATTAGTTCAGCTGACCTGTTTGATTATACGAGGTAAGGTGTTAATATTTTCCTAGACTGAAACGTCTCGAACGTCTCTGCGAAGAACACCCCGGCCAAGAACAGCGATTTCAGCACTTTTGGCGGAACATATATACTATTATAGTTTGGTAAGAACCTGCTATGCGTGATATAAAAACAACAACTTATGGAAATGAGTTGGTAAACGGTATACGGTTATTAATGTGCGGTAATGTATCATATTTATAGGACAAACCAAATAAAAATAACGGAAAATTGACGTTACTACAAATAGAGCCAAATTTGGAAGAAAAATGTTCTCCTGTTTCCGTCCGATTGTCTATAAATCTATTATTCGAAAATAGTTCAGCATCACGACATTGGTTTGCATACTAAAAATATCTTGCAGCCATTTCAACGTTTTGAAAATTGGCAATCGAAGTTCTAAACATTTTAGGTAAAAAAACTCTTTGTAAATATTATTTTACATTCAAACAATTAATATTGAGCCACAGTATGAAATAATAGCGATGGTAAATATTATTATAATAATAAATTTAAAATAGAATTCCCTTTATAAGCTATAAGTGTTTTTAAATTAAAACAAAGATAAACAGTATAGAATACGTCGAATACTTAGAAGCAAGTCTGGGCATAAATAAGTTAAAAAGTTAAAGTTAAGTATCCATACTGACAAACCATCTCAACTCAGAATCGTTTTTCGTATACAATATGATATTACATCGTTGAATTTAAACTGAATACCATCCATTAAACAGTGACCCACTTGTAACCTTCAGTACAGCAGAGCGACATCCACTTGCCCACCTTTTATTTGTTGTTGTTATTATCTATTTTAATTGACTTTGACTTTTAGTTATTTGATATTTAATTAGATCACAGAATAGATGAAATTTCATTTTAGACCGTTCTTACTCACCTATTTTGTTATTATTAGGAACGGTCATAACCCATTTATAGTGTTTGTAGAGAACGCGTTCTATTTGACATTTTGACGTGAACGAACCATGAACGCATTCATCCAGGGACATTTGAAAGCGTTCGATTATTGCACGAACGTGAATGACTTTTTCCTTAATTTCACGTTAGTTTGATAAAAATGTATCATTAATTCTTATCACTCTAGAATACGGTCTTGGAAGATAAGGTTCATAATTATTGACGATATTTGATATCTGAGGATTTTTCGGCAACACGTGTATGAGTTCTTTTCAATAATTTTATTAGACAATGAACGTGGACGTGAACGAGTTCACTATTTTAGTGAACGTTTCAAACACTGCATTCATTTGTCATTACGATATTGCTTATAAGACAGTGGTGTCATGACCTGCTCACGTGACTACGTGAGTATATATAATTCATTAGCTATTATGTAAAATGATGTAAAAAAAAAAAAAACGTAATACAAGTGCATAAGTTAGATATTATAAATGTCTATTGTGGAAGTACTTCCACAAGGAGGTCTTTTCACTCAGTATTTCCTGTGTGTACTAAAAAAGTATTATTATTACAACAAAAAGTGAACTGAGATACCTCAATTTTGGATTCTGAGCGGAGTGATAAATGTATTGATTTTACAATGATGTCTGTTTTTTTATTTTAATATAATTTTTATTTGTATCGGCCATCACCTTTTGAAACAGTAAAAATGCTCAGATTTTCTTTGATAGCATATTTTCTGATGAAAAGTGAATCTAGTTGGTACTTTTGGGGGTCAAGAGTAAATATTTCTCAGTAGTTTTCAAAAGTACCGAGAAAAACAAAATAAAAATTAACGAAAAACAGGAATTTTTACGCAAAATCGGTTTTTGGTGTAATTCTAAAAAAATATCTATATTATACTACCATTTTTACTGAACTAATACATGCACATCATAAACAAGGAGTAATTAAGGTACGCACCTCGTCGGGTCTGAAAATAAGCTGATCGCATAATCACAATATTATTGTGTCTCACAGGTAACGCCGGGCGGGATGCCTATCATATAATACAATCGAACGTGTCCTGACTGATAAACGTAGAGCATAACTAATTATAGCTCGAGACTTGCAATTTTTACAGTACCTAATTATATAACAATATATTAATTTCAAAAGTCTAAGATATTTCTCTGCAAGAAATCACAGATGGAAATGGGGAAGTGTATGGTATATGATACACACATTTTTTGCAATCAGGCGAAGTATTTACATATATATACTATACTTAGGTAGATGGATAGAGGCGTCATAGAGGCAACTGTGTCGTATAAGCGATCTACCATAATTGTTGTGATCAACATAAGCTCACTGATGTCACTATTATAACGATCCCACCCCCAAAAAAAAGTCGTACAAATAGTTCATGCAAAATATTATTAAAATAAACTTCATTAACTATTAGCTTATGAATAAGCATTTTGTATAAAATATTATTATTAAAACTAAAACAAAAAATAATACAAACCAATTATTTATAAAAATGCATTACCTACTAATTAAATTTCAATATTAAACATAAAATATCGGACTCAAATGAACTACTATAAAGATACGGCGGCAATCACATGCAAGAATTTACTACACATTTATAATAGGCTATATTATACATACCTTTTGCCTCCGGCCTACATTTAAATACTTATTTGTAGAGTGCTATAGCTCTGATACTATATTGGTAGGGTATACGGATTTTAATTTTGGTCTGATAATATCACAATAATATAGGGTCTTTAACATAATATAGCTACTGTTTATAACGCGAAGATCTCTGTTTCTAATGTTCATACTTTGTTACGAAAAAAATCCGTACGCTGCAGATATAAAATATGATAGTTGATGGAACTATTGTAGAAACTCATCTCGGTATCATAATTACCTATTACAACACGGGTGATATTTTTTGTCGACTCTGGTACTTTTACCTTTTAAGGACTTGGCAATGAAGCTGAAAACAAAAAACTTTTAAAATAAAAAAACAAAAAGCACATAGGTAAGCGAGTTTTTGTTTAAGTACTGAATTTGATGTTAGATCGATGTTTCACGCTTGAACAACAAGAACACATTTATTGTTTGAATGGTAATCATTTCAAAATGTGTTTTATTTTATACTCTTACATCTTATATTATTATGTCTGACAAACATTAGATGGACACAAATACAAACATTTCAAATAGAGTTAATAGGTACTTTTTGAAACGATGAGCGTCGTTAAAATAATCGCCATTTTCGTCATAAAGATAGTCAACGTGGCCGTTCTCCCGTAAAATGTATATTATTTTACTTATATAGTTATATCAGATGGCCGACCGAGGTATAGAGTTTTGTTACTTATAACTTATTTATAATTTACTTGTGTATAAAGAATCCCCAATTTGGTATGTAGTTAAATCGAAAATATGCGTCTATATGTGCGTAAATCATATAATTATCACTTACGTAGGTACCTACCAACCTCTAAACCTATACCTAATATAGTTTGTGACGCTAATACTTATGAGACAGCATAAGACACTAGTTTTTAATTTCTCATGGTACAAGGTAATTACAATGCGACGTCTATGTCATTGGTTTTTGCACAGAAGGTTAACTATATATTGGTTTTATATAAATTTTATTTTATTTTATTCAATAACATAATAATTAATATCTCTAAAACAGATAAAACATTATTGGTCACGGAATAGTTAATAGATTCAACTTCATACAGCAACGTAAATAGTTATTTTATACAGTATAGGTACCTCTAATGTTTTTAATAAAAAAAAATATTTTGTATTTTTGCTTTTTATAACTGCTTTCTTTACCATACAATATTATCTACCAAACGAATTATCATTGGACTTAGTACTCTAACCCGGTAGCGTATTTCCAGTGTTGGGTAGACTTGACCTAATGAAGATAATAATGAACAGTATTATTATATATCCCAGGAATTAATTTTTTTAGAAGAAAATAAAAGTGTTCAGTCTTAAAAATAAAATTTAATTTAAATCAATTAAGATAATTATTACGACATGAGTAAACCAAAGTCTAAAATAATAAATAATATTATTATGTGGTATTTACTCCTGATACACCTACCTCAATGTTACACGATTATACCTCACCAATCACCGGATAAGACTTCTTAACACTTGTACATAATCTTGTTCATGTATTATTAACCATATATTATGTAATATGTACAATGTACATTATCAATGTTATACCTATAAACCTATTCTGATTTATAATGTATATTATAATAATAATATTATGATGTTTTACATTTTGTACTTATTAATTTTTTACGAGTTATTAGACGTTATAGACTTGTGACTAATTTTTAAAAAAGTTACGTTATTTGTAAAGCCCTTCTTTTTGAATGAAAAAGTAACATTATGTAATAAAATTAATTTTGGATAACGCGGATGTTATGTGTAAAAATACACATACCTACCTATATTTATTTATTTATGTTAAATAACTATTATATATTAATTGTACCAGCTATTTAATTACCAGCTTGATTAGGTATCTATCGTTTCACTTACACACACACGTGTTTATTTTTTCTATCCATATAAAGCTGTTGTTTACTTGTTAGATGAAATAGTAATAATAATAAGTAATAACATTTGATTGACGCACACTATACTGTCAATCAAACCTGTACTATAAACAAGTATAACATGGAATTCATTTCTTAATACTGTACAAAATTGTCACAACTCTGTAAGATATAATACTAAAAATTAAAATATTTGATATAATAATTTCTTGTTTTCTTATCGTCACCATTTCATTGACAAGTGTTTACATTAATTGTAACAAATTCTATTGTCGAAAAGATTACTATTTAGGATTTGTCGTCTAAAAAACTACACAATGGCGAAGCCGGGATATTCAGCTAGTTGTATAATTTATATTAAAGTACCCATTTACAGAGATTTTTATGTTGTGCACGCAAGATTTGTTCATATCACTTCAAACTACAATTCCATATGGCAAAATATATTGTGCTAGTGCAATATAAGCCATTTTTAGAGATTTTATATTGAGAATATATTTTGATAACTTAACTTATAAAACAAGCGTCTCATAAGTGAAGAAATGTATTAAATATTTTCGTTCCATTTAGGGTGTTTATCAATAGTTGTACCTAAATATTATATACTTTTATTATATATACGCATTTTCTAAACAATTATCCGAGTAATAGTGTCGATATATTCATTCAAATGGATGATACTGATATCTTTAGTATACAGATTGTAGTATATTATACACAGAGCCGTAACTAGGGCTTGGCGAGACTCACCCAAGGGCGTAAAATCCAGAATAAAATGTACCATACACACCTATTGGCTATTATATAGTATTATTGGTATTATTAATAATAAACATTAAACTAAGAATATGCACAAAATAGTTTTACTATAATATAGTGAGAGACTATACTATTTTATAGTGTATTGTGTATACAAATATTACAATTTACAAGAGTTAAAAATAATATGTCGTTATAACTTGTAATATTACGTAATAATTCACAGGGTGCCCAAGTGACATTTTAAGAACTGTTAGTAGGTAGCCAATAATATTGTGTTTTTATTAGGTGGGTAACCCTGGCACCCCGTTCGAATTTTTTTTTTTTAACTATTAATTGTACTATAATTTGTACCAATTTGCACCAACGATTTAAGAATTTGTACCAAAATGTTTCCCTAATAAAAATCAAATTTTCCGCTGGGGTGCCAGGGTAACGTTACCCGAGCACCATCATAACTGAATAATGCATTTTATAAACATTTTCTTTTTTCATTAACTGTACCATAATTTGTACCCAATTATTTCCATCGGAAAAATCAATTTTTTCACTGGTATGTCTAAATACGTCACTCCAGATAAAGTATAACTAAATAATGCATTTTATTGACATTTTTTTTTTTTATTTATGATTGACTTATATTTGCCATCAGCTGTTTTATTTATACTTAGGTCATTTAGTATTCGATTTTTGTTCTTCAATATTTCATCGTCAATTAGTGACTGGCTAAAGCCGGAATTCTATCACGTTTTTCACCCATACTCGATTAAGAACGAGATGCAAATGAAATAAAGATATCAATATACAAATATATAATATAAAATGTTATTTAATTAATATAATCTATATTTGATATCAAAATAAAATAACAAATACATATGTTTGAATAATTTCCAAAGGTTATAATATAAATAAAAATACATCAGTACTTATGTTTAAATTGTTGCAGAAATATAAAAATAGCATTGTCGTCTATAATGACCGAATGTCATAATTTTTACCTACCAAGTACAAAACTGAAATCCAAACTCAGTGGTAGGTACCTACTAATCGGTACAAACTATACTAAGTACAATTTATTAAGAGGACACCACACGGATATTTATTGTCTCCGTCTTACAAGTGCGTAACATACCAAATTTACCAGCAGATGACGTTTAACTCCGTTAGTTTAAAAATAAGAGTGATTCGACCTATTATGAAACTTGACGGTACCTAAGAGTATTAACAGTATTCGTATATTTGTTTTTCACGATGCATAAATTTTTTAGCAAGTTATGCGTATATGATATAGCGTAAATTAAAAATGATCATAACTCACTAAAAAACTGAACAATCGTAAAAAAAACATACGAACACAGATAATGTTCTTATCATTAAATGTCATGAAAGGTCGACTCACTATAAATTTTAAACTAACGGGGCTAAACGTCATCTGCTGAGCATAAATTTGCCATGTTATGCACTAGTTAGACGGAGACAACGAATATCTCGTAACGTTTCCGTGGCACCCCATCGGGAAAATTGATTTTTCCTGGGAAAAATATTTAGGTACGAATTCTGAAAATAGTTTTACAGTATGGTACATATTATAGTTCAATTAATGGAAAATGTTAATAAAATGCATTATTTAGTTATATTTTATTGTGAAAAAATCCTAATTTTTTTAAGAGTTATCATTTTTTACGGGCAGCAAAGTACAAGGGATCAGCTAGTGTTACTTAAAGAATAAATGTCACAAATTATTAGATATGCTAAAATAGATAATTTTGAAATTTCAATTGAAAAAAGTGTTGTCAATTGTATACAATCAAGAGGGAAAACAGGTACTGGATTGGCAAGTGAAATATTAAAAAAATTAGATGAAGATTGAGTAGAACTAAAAAATTATTGATCACAAGGATATAATAATGGAGCAAATATGGCCAGGGGGGGAGGTTAAAAACAATTTTACAAGGGCGAAAATATGTTACATAGCCAGGAGCACTAATGAACATTGCTACGGCTCTGATCATACATACTCGATTATACTGTCAAAACTTTTAAACCTATTGGCTATGGGTAGACTAACATCTGCAACTTGCAAGCTTATGTCATTCAAAGTGGACACTATCGTTTATTACTTTTCATTAACACATATAAGCATAAAAAAAGTTGTTGTTACAATATGCATGTCGTTATTCGTTAACATTGTACAATAAGTCATAACAATAATCTCTAATGTCTAATGAGGTATTTTTTTTAATGTTTACGATATAAATATCTCAATACTATAACTCATAAGTCATAAGTAATAAGTAATTATTAATTAATTTGTACAGATTGACTTTTAGAAAGAGGAAATACGTTGTGGTGGCTCGTGTTAACTAGGACTTTAAATATAATACCCCTAGTCAATAGTCATAGGAATAACAAATTAAAGTAATAGATTTTGAAACAATAAGAAATGGTTTCGTAAAAGTGATTAAAAAAATAAAAACGATATTTTCAGATAATGTTGTAAATTATATTATATATCAATTTGGAGTTTTAACTATCATATCTGCCTGAGTGATTCTATCCCGCTCAAAACTGTTTTTTCTATGTTGTGCATTTTGTAAAAAGGAGACAACACATGCGGGTGTAGCGTACTAGCGTCCTCTTAAAGTTCTGGTTCCAGTATTTTTGAAAGGTTCTTGTTCAAATAATAGCGTTTTAAATTTTGTTCCCAAGCCCTGGTATGCAACAACGCCATAAAAAATATACTGCATTGAATTGCCACTTGCCAATGACAATTTGCAACAATACAACTAAAAAACGTCACTTGCAAAATAAATTATCATAAAAAAATATAATTATTGTACACTTAACATTCATTTTGATTAAAATTCACAAGTATGAAACAATTGTTAAAAAATAAATAAACATTGTATTTTTTTTTTTTTTTGATTATTTCATCGTACAACATTAAATATAATATTACCACAGTTAAAACTTAATACATATTATAATTTACTTTAGTGTTTTTAAGTTATCCATTAGTTTCTAAAAATTATAAAAATAGCTTTTAAAAAATTGAATTTAACTATAAAGGCACTTACAAATTAAAAAATAAAAATGAACAGCTTATAAAACACAAGATTAGGGCAAAACGAAATGGAATGTTCTAAAAATAATAATAGTTAAAATTAAAAAAACTAACACTGGTAATTTTTTGTCAATGATATATTACGCTTGAATGTTACCAAACTGTCGACGCCTTACAAACATTGATTTGGCACTTTCGTTTTATCGTTGGATTGTCGAGATAGAGATTCATATTTCTTTAATAGCGAAATGGAGTCCACGTGCCAGAGTGTTCATCTCGTCTATAGTATAACGGTCGATTATCCCTAAACACCGTAACCGCCGGAAACGGATGATCTTGGACGTACTTCAAAGAGGCTCGTATCTAAAATAAAACAATAATAAAAATTTGAAAACTTTATTTCAATTAATTATTTTCAGCTACACAAGTTACGCGTAGTAACTATGATACAGTTGTAACTTGTATTATAGGGGTAAATTGTAAAACGCAGACACCGGCATATATCTTATTGTTTTTTTTGATACAGAATGTTAAATTTAATTATAACATAATAATATAACTATGTGGAAGCTCATGTGGGGGCCCAATTACCTAACCATATTAGATTCTGAGCGTAGCGAATGAATGTATTGTATTTACAATGATTTGTGTTTTTTTTTAGAAATACTTTTGTCGGTGGATATTTGGCCAAAAAACAAAAAAAACTTTTTTGTTTTCCACGAATATATAAAAAAAAATGAATGTCTGTGTGCGTGTCATTTATGCATTCCTAAGCGGCTGGACCGATATCGATGAAATTTAGTACAGAGATAGATTTGACATCTGAGATGAAGATAGGCTACTTAAAAAACGGTAAATTAAAGGTCCAATTCGGGAAAGTCCTCAAAAAAAGGATTTTGAGATATACGATGGAAATTTTTTGTACCAATGCTTGTTATTGGTTTTAAAAACAATAATTTATAATAATTATTAATGCGATGAGCCTGATGGCGCCTGGAACTTCTATGTATTTTAGTACAGAATATCTCAAGTTTGAACCACTGTTTCGGTAGACTAATTTGTGCATTGTTTTTACATTTTTCTTTTCTTATTTTTCTTTTTTTCTTTATCTATATGACTATACATGCCAACGAATAATTGGGTATTTTGTATACACAGGATTTTAGTACGTTAAGGTTAAGTTAGGATTTTGTATTAATTGATTGTATTAATCTGCCGTAAGTTGAATTAAGTAAAAACAAATGTCAAAAAACTTGGTATAACTTTGATACTTTAGAGTTAAATTATACTTACATATAAACCACACGGGGTCCGCGATCTACCGCAGGTAGATTGCTTGCCTGATAATATACAGCTCGCATAATCACAAACGAATACACACATAATATAATGTAATTTACACTTAAAAAGACATTACTTCCACAGAGTATTACACCCAAAAGGAGTTGAACAATGCGAATTTTTTTTCAAGTAACGACGGGTAGTTCAAATAGTATAATCATTTTTTTAGCGTTTTCCGTGTCGTATTAAATCACAAACATTAATCTATTATTACTACGCAACAGCTATCAAGCGTTGAACTTCTAATTACGAAGGATACGGTATAAAAATTATTAATAGCTATATTAGCGTGTCATTTGATTCTTACAGCCATTACTGTGTGCGGTGGTTCTACGTCGGGCGTAGTCGACAAAGCTTGCAGAATGAATTCGTCAGACTGCTGGAGCCACAAGTCGACACTGCGCATGGGCTCGTAATTGAACGGTCCGATTCTCAAGAGACCCAAGCTGCAGTCGTACACATCCAACACCTATTTATGTGTGAAAAAAACATAAGACATTATATCAATGTGATTGTAATTATAAGAGAATAAAATTAAAAATATAATATGATACCAAAAATTAAAACGAAAATGTTGTGTTGTAACTTGTAATGACTTCAAATTATGTAAAGAAAAATATAAATATGCGTACTTATATGTATATTTTTAGAAACATAAATTTAACAAAAAGAATAACTTTAAATTACAATGCATATTATACACTATAACACCATAATATGTAATTATATATACCGGTTGCAGGCCTGTGAACAGCCGAGCTAGTCTCAAAGGTTGCTCGGGCCCTTTGTCGGGAAAGTTGGCCGGAAACACTTCACCGCTCTTGACCATAACTCCTATATAAGAGATAAGGACAAATAATCGGCGATAAAATTATACTTAAGAAAAAATATATTTAAAAAAAAAACATTACCTGCTCCGTAAAGCAACGGCCAGTGGACGTTGTTCCGCATAATGGTATTGAGTTCTCCAACACACGCGAGCACAAGTTCGATTTCAGTTTGATGTTTGTGAACAGCAACTGTTATATAGGTATGTACACACAAGTGCGAGATATAATAATATTATTATTATGTTACGTTAATGTATACCGACTTTTCGGTTGGAAAATAACATTTACGAAATTTACCCATCAGACTATAAAACACTTGTTCGCCGTAACGCAAGACGTGAGTGAATCCACCAATCAGAGACATTTCCAGCCGACCATCCGGGAACCCCATGGAAAGCTCTTGGATCCTATGCACCATGTTCACCACGCATTCCTCGGTACACGAACCGTCTAGATGAGCAAATCCCACAGCACCAGAACCTAAACATGATGTGTTTAAGTATTCCCGAGAAAAAACAATCGATTATATTATAGTCCCGGCATGTCAAACTCAAAGTAAAATCAGAGTAAATAATTGTGAATATATTTGGGTGTGCAGTAAAAAAATAACCATATTTTAACAAACTGTAAATAGTGTATTCAGCGATACGTTACTTATTAAATATTTATTATAGATACCTATTATTAAATCATTTTGATAAAAGGTATGTCCTTAACTTATCTAAATATTATTTAGATTATTAAATTATTAATTATTAAATAGAGCTGCAAAATAAATTTGTAAGGAGCCATGAGTTTGACATGACTGAGTTATACCATATATTATACATATATATATATATATAGGTTATGGCAGAGGTTTCCAAACTATGGTAACTTACCACTAATGGTAAACAAGAGGCTAAAGACTAAGCAAAATACCACATGACAGTTATTTAGTTATTGATGTTTGTAGCAGATCTTATATTTTGTTATATTTTGTGTCAGTTATCATTGTTATTGTACGTTATTGTTATGAATTGTTTTACGTCAATAAACCGTAATTATCGATGACATATAACTCGCATGACATTGATAGTAAAAACTTATACCTAACATAAGTAATTTTAACTGCCTTATCATTTTGGTATAAATATATTGACATTTTGAACAATTCTATATTTTCAATCAGTAGCATGCGAAAAACAAAGTTTGGGAACCTATACGTGTTAGTGTTACAGGTACGCTAGAGAACTCTTTAATAATAATAGGTAATATAAAAGCATAGGTATAATTATTATAATATGACTCGGCGTTTGAAAATAATCGGTTTTCGACTTTCGAAATGAGTACCTATATTATTATTTGGACATGCGTGTCACCATGTCCATATAGGTACCCTAATTTATTACGCTAACCTAACCCTATACGAATATACGTATACGGCGAATACAATAGACAATTCAAAATAATATATAGTATAGGTAAGTAAATATAAATACCTACGCAGCACGCGTGTACATGAAAAATATGAGACATTAAAAATTCTGATGACTTACCTAATACTGAATACTCATATTAAATTCTAGAGAGCAACTAGGATTGCTATTTACATTTAAAAACCATTTTGAACATATTTTATATACGTATTTTAGAAACAGTGTTCGGCTTACACAACAGAGATAATCAAATTTGCAAATATTACCACGTCGAGCCTATATTTTGTTGTATTTTTTAACTAATAAACTCAAAATATAATTTAAAATAATCTGCACATACGGCTTGAAATTATTTTAAATCATGAAAAATTTCAATATGACATTCTAAAATTCACTAAATTATTTTAAAATTAAATTTTTTCAAATTAATAACGAAGGATTCGTTGGCCGTTGAAATTAAAGAATTTCTGGTAAATCATAATATTGTTATATACTTATAGTACCTATTTTATTCACCGCAAAGTGCTCAAAACATATATATAAGGATACGATATAATCACTAATGTACGTTATGTAGGAAACTTATTAATACAAAATAAACTTACCGGTATGTCGGAGTACGAGAATAATGCAAGTGGTAACGTCGTCGGAACCAATGATCGACACGTTTTCTATAAACATTAAATAAATATATATTTAATTATTACGTCATAAATCATAAATCTTAATCAATATCATAGAGTAGGTAGGTACTAGACTGTTTTCATTAACGCGATGAGTGGCATGTTCAGCATTTTAAATGAAACGATGGGAGGGTTGAAACTCGTGTTATACTTATAATCCGCAATAAATGTCCGATAAAGTAAAATAATCAAAAATTTTGTCTATTTGTGGTTATTAGAATTCATCAACGTATTATAATGGTTATTATTTTTGAGACATGAATGTCAGCGCCCTATATCATGGCCATATGTACAAGTATTTAATTATTATTCAAAATACGGGCAGATATTTCAAGGTAGAATTGTATATACAAAGTAATACTTATAATATCAAAAGGACAGGTCAGCACTCATTGGCATCTAAGAGGTCGATGGCTGATAGATAAGAAGTCTGCCTCACAGTGCTTATAAGAAAAAAAATGACTATACAATTCATAACATATACGATACAAAGAAATAAGGAGAGTCGAGCTTTTACTGTTTCTTAGGTATATAAATGCTCAAGTAATAATGACGTACCTAATATGTCACGCTAATTTGAATTTTTCTGTCGGCCAAAGAATGAGAACCGAAATCGGAAATACTAGCTATGTGAACAGGGAAGTAATTATATGAAGCAGGTGCTCAATTCAGTAAGTATGGACGTAAAACGTATAATTACGAGGATCTCACCTCTGATCTCCATATATTCCAAGATAAAGCTGGACAGCGACGTCGTTATAAAAACTCGGAATCAATATAATTACAATAAATGCCCATTATTAATACGCCATACTGTTTAATAGACGATATCATAACATTATTAAAATACAAGAGCTATTATCCCAAATATTGGAACAAATAAATATAATACAACATTTAATCCCCCCCCAAAAAAAAACACGATTAAACCACGCGTGGATACCACATTATTTTATAATTAATACAATTATACGTACTGTCATGCGGTACGGTCACGGCCATCTCCCGTTGGCACACGTAAAGGAGCCCTATGGGTCCGACGACTTTTGTGGAGATTGTGAGCAGTTGCGATGCAGAATCTCGGAGTACCGGGTGGTTGAGGTACAGCGTCCTCGTGTCCGACGGGGGTTCATCCTGAACCACGCCTCGCACCAGTAATACCATCCTACAGTAAACGAATGAATTAATAAAAATGATTAAAATCTTGGTTTTTTTTCAAATTAAACTTAACAGCCGATACAAGTTTTTGTAGACTTAACATAGTTTATTTTACATAATATGTAAATAGGACATAAGTAATAATAATAATGCAGATCAGTGTACACAAGTTGCGTCCTAATAATTTTTCTATCTGTATCTTATATTATTATAAGTGATTCTCAATAACCAACATACATTGTATAAAATTGGACTGTTGAATAATTCAAAAGAAAAATAGTATTTTTGGATAGTATATCCAAAGTAACACACAATTATTAACTAGATATTTGATATAACATTAATAATAATATACCTAAGTGTCAACAATTCCAAATTCAAATAAATTAAACAAAAATAACCATAAACAATAATACATACTAATGTTTAAGCCAGGGATTCTCAAATGGTTTATAATTTATGATTTATTGTTATTTCAAAAATTACAATTTAATATATAATATAATAATAAAATGCGAAAAAATTTGTCTCCAAAAACTGTAAATGGTGTATTACTATGTGTCACCAAAAAAGAAAAACTATTGTGAAGGTAGTCTCGTTTTCAATTTGCATAGGTATAGTTTTATAATAGTTAATTTTAAAAAAATCCATTGATTCTTTGGAGTGTGTTCTATTTTTCCTTTTGTTTTAACTTAAGCCCGGCGGCTATGGTCGTTAGCTATTGTAAGGGTAATGAACTGTGGTTATTTTAGTTGTTGAGATAAGTAAGCAAACACGTGTATGTGTGGCAAGATTTTTACTACTACGCACTCGGGTGGTCACCCATCCGGGAACTAGTAGCAGCAGACGTTACTTACTCTTAGTCACATTTAGCGACTGGTAGCAAACACGCCACTCTATTTCTATGGATCTAAATTAGGGTGTCGTATAAAAAGGTTGATACTATAATATAAAAAAAAAGTTACCTAACCTGACCTAATCTAATTTTTTTTTATAAAAAGGTACCTATCTTATTTATTATTATGGTTACATATTTTTTCGTTGTTATTTTATTAGTATTTGATTATTTTATGTTACTCTCTATAAGATATAAGGGGTTGTTTCTCTTTTTAGTTTTCTTGTTGCAAGATCTTTTTCTTGACTACTTTTTACCTTATAATCAGCTTTAAGTTATCTTGTTCAGTGGTTCAATGTAAATCTAAAGATATTACCGTTCCAAACATTAGTAAAAAAATATACTAGTATATATAGGAAATAATTAAATTAGGCTAGGTTAGCCAAACGTAAAAATATTAAAAGTGTACAAACTATAAGACAAATGTAATATTCATATTTTTTTAAGAAATCAATCACAAGGTTATTGCCGGCATTAAATAACATTCCATTTTACTTGTAGTTATACTATTAAATAATAAGGCGTATATTTAGTTATAAATTGAAATAGGTTAAAATTATAGATTATTTACAAATATAAATACAAAAATTCAACCAGGGGCGTAATCTATATAACCCCTTTTCAAGTTGACACTCAAGACTTCGGAAAAAATTATACGGATTGGAAACGCAAATCATGTGCTCCATAAAAATAACGTGTTTTTAGAATAGGTACCTTATGAAATATAATTACGTGAATCTGTTAGCATATAAATAGAACACAATATAATTATTCTAATGATCATGATAATAAAATATAAGAAAATACGACTTCTCGTCACAAACCTACATATAAATAACTTTTTTGTACTACAATTTGTATGGTTTATTTAATACTTTCACTCGTAATTGTCATTTTTCAAAGTATAAATAAGTATAAATATATAAACATATTTGTTTATGTGTGAGTATTGAGTAATACTCTTTTCTCACAAACGCATATAATATTACAAATGAATACATGCCGAGGATTCGTACTATTTTTAGTACTTCATATAGGTACATTGTATACCATATTTTGTTCTCCTTAAATTTAATGAAATATTCCTAAAGACATTTAAGTACAATTGCTTTGTAATGCGCACAAATAAAAAAAATGTGTCCATTCGATTTAACAATAATATAATACTCAAAGTTAATTCAACCCCTAAATCTATACTATATATCAACAACGAAATAGTAATTATAAAAACAAATTGTTTTTTGTATTAGTTATTATTACTTTGATTATTTTTTAGTTACGTAATAATTAGTAAAAAAAAAATAGATATTGATTAAAAAAAAAAACCTTTATAGATTATGTTCCTAGTTATGGCATTTTTCTTTTTTATAAATCATGAATAATGATAATATCACATTCAATTAATAAAAAAAAGTTGTTCATAACAACGTCACTATATGTCAGTTCAGTTGAAAAACATACTATTTGTTTTATTGAGGTAGCTTTTCAATCCCAAGTTAAAAACTTTTCAATTTAAAATTCTGAAACAGAATAACCAAACAATTGGCTTAAAATGTACAAGCATTTAAACATATTTCTATGTTTTAAAATTATACCAATATAATTAACAAAAATAATTTTACAAAAATAAATAATATGGAATAAATAATACCATAATAATAATTGATTATTTTACTTTTAACTGAATATTTTATTTAACCATTACATAACTTTTTCTTTTAAACAGTAGAAAATCGAATAACATAAATATGGTAATAATAGGTACATTGAATTGTACATAATTAAAATCAAAATATTAATATAATACATAGGTATTTTATGATGCCCCCTTTTCTATCGATAAATAAAAAAAAAAAGATAAGGGCTATAATGAGTAATAACGATCGACCTTTAGATTAGGTATTTAGGTATTATTACCGGCCACCGGGACGAGTTAACAAAAAAATAGATAATCGCTAGAAGAATTTATATTTATCAATGATAATGATATCACATACATATAAATATATCGTACTGTCAGTACAATAAGACCACTATTTGAAATGTATGATTTTTGTGTTTATGGTGTCTATGAATTTGTAATTTTTTTCTCTTTTTTTGGTATTTGCGCAATCTAACTCCTTATATTAATAAAAATAATATTTGCTGAAAATCTTTATAGCATTGAACGTATAATAAGATAAATTCTTAAGTACAATTTGGCTGTAAAACGAAATGTGGCTCATTTACTGATACAAGTAGGTACATAAGGTCAGAACAATAGGGCTATATATTAATATGGTAGAAATATGGTGCTTTTGAAACTTTAAACAATCATACTTATTACTTTCAGAGCTATAACGTCACATATTGAAACAATAACATACGTCATCACAATAATAATATTAAAATATTATTATCATTAATTTATTACACTCATTTTTACCCATGTTATTTAAATTATGTATATTTTTGTATTATTATAATAACTATAATGACTTCTCGAGATAGAGTTAAAAACTTTTGAGTTTGTGTGATACAAAAATATCTATTGAAACCCCTAAAAGAACTAACATAAAGGAAAACCGAGTAAGTACTTAATAGTATGTACTTAATACCTACAAAAATTGTAAAAATTGTATAAAAATTTTATTTTTCTAACAAAAGTATTAATATTAGGTAATGTATTATTGAATTAACATCATAATACTTTTACAAAATGTATACATTATTAAAAAAAAAAATAATAGAATACTATACAAATAACAATATTAATTCTACTTTCTATGGTGATCGATAAATCGATAAAGAAAATATTGATAAATTGAGGAAAAATTATTTTGAAAAATAAGGAAACTAAGATACAGAAGAGATGTTATTATTATAATTTTATTTTGCATTTAGCTGATCCACCGCACTTCGTTGTCCGTAAAATATAAATATATATTGATAATAATAATTTAATATACAAATTGTCATAATTCAATGTAAATATTTTTAAAAATAAGGAAACTAAGGGACAGAAGAGATGTTATTTATTTTTATTTTAATACAAAAGTGATATTATTATTATAATTTGAAAATTATAATATTATTTTGTAATGTTAATATTGTTAAAAATAATCAAAAATTCAAAAGACTGTAGTTGTTCATTTTATAAACTAAATATTATATTATGCTAATGTTTTATTTTGCAGTTTAATTGTTTTTTAGATTAACATAAAAGTGTTTAATAATATTATTACATTAATTAAATGATAATTTTTAATACTTCATACATTTTGCTTACGGCCTAAATAATATTAAAAGCAATGTAAAAGGGAGTGCAACAAAGCCATAACTAGAAAAATTTCAATTTTTGTTCTTTCAAGTTGAAATCACACAAAAGTAATGACATTTAGATACAAGGATAAAAATCACAACAAAATTATAAATATGTATCGACCCTTCACTTTGTTTTTTGTTTGATTAAACATATAAATAATCGTAAACATGAATATTCTAAACTTAACTAAATTTTATATTCTAAAATATAATTCTATATTAATTTCCTGAACATTTGCTTTTTTTAAGTTATGGCCTTATTGTACTGATAGTTCGATATTACGTAGGCTTAACGTTAACGTACACGATTATTTTATAGGATGATACATGCCAATCAAAAGTACACCTTTCTTTACATTTTGAACCAAAATCTGTTTCAACCATCGAAATATTGACTGATAACACGTTTCCATCAAACATACATTATTCATACCTATTATTAAGTGTTAAAACACTACAAAATACCAAAAAACCGTATATTATATATATTATACTGTGTGAGTAATTAAACAATAATTAGAAAAAAAATAACAAATTTATTATATATATTATATAACTTTCTCTAATAGATATACATTAAATAAAGTATTAAAATATTAAGTAAGTTCTTCTTAAAATATAAAAATTATTTTTATTTTATTTTATTTTATTTTATTCTATGTATAAAGTGTTAATAGTTTGGTTAAATAATTTTTTAATATAAATAGTTTAAAATAAATTGGTGAAAATATTTTATGGGATGGTCAGTTATTTCTCAAACTACTAAATAGGCGCTATCCATCGTATTTGATTGAGATTTAATATTTAGTTATTAGTTTCATAAGATACATATATATAGTACTGACATCACAGCACTGTCTTCAAATAGAATAAAACACGTTTTTCGTCTTTTCTGACAGCAAAAACTCTATAAGGTACTTATATTTTTATTTATATTATTCAGCTAAAGTTTTTTAAATTATAAATACTATAATATTTCTAAATTGCTTATTAAATTAACTTTTAAACTATACTACAGTAATTAGGTAACTTAATGTTATAAAATCAAATCATAATTATATTTTTGTTTGAATTCATATTGAGATACAATTTCCCATAAAAATATTTATATAATATATATATATTTTTTATTAAGAAACTGAACTGTATTTTTATGAAATTGATTTATAGTAAAAATGTATATTAATATGGTAAATACGAGGACTTCAAATATTTTAATTCATTCCTATTAATTTATTTATATTACCTATTCCATATTACTAACACATTTTTTGTAATGAAAAAATAAAAAAAATGTACATTATCATCATTATATTAAAATCGGTACCTTGAAGTGATCTAACGACTAAAAAAATATATTCTAGAATAGTTTTAAATTAATATGATATTAATGGTTTTCCAATAACATCAAAATTGTATTCACTGGAGATCAAAAACATAGTGATATTCCGTATTCGTTGCGCCTCTCTATTAAAATAATTAAATGTTTTATATTAAAGTACCTACAACAAAATATCTAAAATTGTTAAACGAAAAATTCTTATTTTTCGTTAACATTTAGCATAGATACTCAAATTAAAATTGTATGATAAGAATAAACACATTGTCAAACCAATATATTATATCGCTTCGCTCAGAATCTAAAATTATGTGTAAAAAATTAAGTTTTAAATATTTATAAATTCAATACACTGAACGAAAACAGTCAGCTTAAAAAGTAAATTAATGTTTTTATTCCTAATAAATCAACTTCAACAATATTATGTAAACCAATACGTATATAGGTACATACGTTTATGTTTGCATTAAAACTTTAATAACTACCATTAAGAATTACGATAGTGATTTAAATTACATACGCATATGATATAAATGCCAATTGGTATGGAAAATATAAATAGTTTTACTATATTATCAAATGCATTACATCATATTTTGGATATAACATCGTTCGGGCAATTCGAATTATAATTAATACCATCGGATTTTACCTGATAAACAACATAATAAACTACGCGTAATATTCTGATGAATACAATATTAAAATGAATTTTTTTCATACACAGACCACGGTTATATAGTTAAATACTATATTATCAATATTTTATTGAAAAAAATTGTACAATATACCTATATAATATGACCATTAATTATTTAATTATTTAATAATTACTCATTATATGATTCGAGTTGGGTTAAAAAACTTTCTTTTTTATGAAATTATTTTTGCCTAAAATCAATTTATGTTTTTGAAACACATAATTTAAATCCCGTAAACTATGTGTTCACGCTATTTTCCGATTTTCAACATATATTTTCATCGTATATAAATCGATCTCTACACGATAAAACTATCAACGGCGCAATAAGTACAAAATCCATTTAATATGATAAATAATAATATATTGTTGGTACTACTATATTTTTAATTTGTTTATTCAGGTATACTGTAATGTGCATATTGTAAATACAAGAACTGCATACAACTGTTCAAACATAATATAGTGATTCGTACATACCTACAGATCAAACGGGAATATTTCAAAACAAATAATTACATTTTTCAATGGCAAAAAATAATAATTATTAATTAATGATGTAAAATAATTAATTATCATTTATCGTCTTAAAAATTAAAACCATTGATGAATAGTATTGAAATATTATTATGTGAGCCATCAATATAATATTGTACGAGATTTATAATTTCCTGGTTGTACAGACCAACAAAACGCATCAAATTCAATAAATATTATCTATATAGGTAGTAATATTTAAATCACTTCCATTACTATGAAATAATATGGTATTATAGGTTTTAATTTATTTCAGTTAATTATTTAGGTATAACCTCGTAAAATGATACCTGTTCTGCTCATATTATGTACCTACTTAGTTTTTAAAAATCAATTACAATACAGTTGTGCACAATGCACATATTAAGTCCTATTTACATAACGTGACTAATATACGTATGTATTATATAACTAAAGATACATTGTAGCAATAAAAATAATAAAGACCCCTCTGCAGAGTTATGCAAATATTATATACTTATTTATAAGGGGGATCGTCTAAGACAAAAAAATATTCAAAATAGAAAACAGTTTAAATTATTCAAATTCACGCAAAATTAACATAATATGAGGTATCGGGAGTCAACAGCCATTCTATTGTTTAGGCATAAATATGACAAGGGTAAACTATAGTGTCATATTAAATAGGTTAAAAACAAAATGTTAGATTGGACTAATACGTTTATATTTTATAATATACATTAATAGGGAAAAATATATTCGTACATCAAACGTACATATTATATTTTATAATTTACATACTTGGAATACCATTGAATCGACCCATGTTGATCGATCGAGAGTGTAATAATAAATTATTGCGATACAATGTTACCACCAAAAATTTTAAATATTTCCCAATCTGTTTAGGTATGTATAAACCATACGCGAGCAAGAAGTTATTGCTGAAGCAATAATGGTAGTTCGCTATATTTATAACTTCGTTTAACAAATATATCGTAAGGTAACAATGCTCATTGTTTATACACCGTATGGTATATATAAACGGACAAAGGAATAACGTGCAAGTATTATAGTAAGGTACGTATTATATTATAGTACACGACGATGAGTATGACTACAAAGTATAATTTTTTCAAAAAGCATCGGTAATATTATTTTTGTACAAATGTTTAGTATGTGCATTTTATTTTAGGACGAACGCCAAATGATTCCAATCTCTACGTATTAAGACCGATCGAATAAAATTATATTATTGCTTCTGAGTTTAGGATTTAGAGCCATGACATGGCTTTCAATGTGTTCAATGTGTCCTGGAACTTTTATTTTTGTGCGTAGAATAGCCAATAGGGACTCCTCTATGCTTTGTTGAATAATTGTGGAACATATAAATAATACAAATAGCATAATGAATACAATCGCATAGAAGTATTGTAAATAATTATATATTATAATATATAGGTAATCAATTATAATTTGAAACGTGAAATGTACCTTCTGCAAATTATTACTCTTTAGAGTAAACTTATATGAATGTGATGAAAAAATAAAGAAATATGCTCAGCTAATAAGAACCAAAAATTCCGAAACATGCAAAATAACCATGCCTAAAAAAATTCACAGTATGTTTATGGCTTGAAAGGTAAATGATATGTAAGTAATTTAATAAAATGTATTTTGAAAGAATTTATAAAAAATATTTATGATATAATTTGTAATTTATTGATAAGCTTTTATGAAATATATGGTGGTGCGCCAAAACAACTATTTGTTTTTCAAATATGGAATAAGAACATATAAACAGTAATAACTTATAGGTATAATAGGTATATAAATTGAATTTATATAATACACTACATGTTGAAATCTAAAAGATGCTCAAAATTAAATTTCGTAATTAGAAAGATAATGTTTTGAATAAAATTTATACCTCACTTATTTTTAATTTCTAATGAAATTTATGGATTTGAAAAATCATTAAGCTCTTAGTTCTGGATATAAAATAATAATTAATATCAGCATTGTTAATTTCACAGGAGAATTTAAATGTTAAACCTAGTGTTAAGCAGAAAGCAAACTATACGTCAAGTAACAAATGTCAGAAGTTGCAAACGTTATTAGTTATATTATATAGAGCTCGGATTTTGTAACAAATTCTTCTTTTTATGAGAGTACAATATAAAGATAATTTTTATATATAAATACGTTTTGAATCGGTCTGATTTCAACAAAGTTAACTTTTCCACAAAACGTGCATTTTTGCTTTTTCTCTATTTATTTTTTTACTTACTTCTTACATAATTGTCATGAAAATTTAGGATATTTCTATGTATATTATAGTTCGTCTATATTGTTATTGCCAGAAATTTTAAAACCAGTAATAAAAAATGGATGACTGATAAAATACTATCGTTATTGTGCCGAAATTGTAGACGTAATGTAGCTAATGTTATTATTGGTATTTTGCATGTTGGTATAAACTATCTTATTTACACAGAATATTTAGACAAGGTAAACTGTAACTGTACCATTTTTCAATTATTTGACAAATCGATGTATATTTTATGGCCAAATTATGTTAATCATGGGGACGCTTTATTATTTGTGTCGGACGCCGCACCGTATATGAAAGGTCGTATTCAAGCATTGTAGCCAACAACTTTGCATGTGACATTTTTAGCTTATGCTCTCCATAATGAGTGTGAAGAAGTGCGTGAACATTTCCCAAAAGTTGATCGACTGATTACCAAGATGAAAAAAACATTTCTGAAATATCCAAAACGGATTGCTATTTTAAAAGAAACATGACCGGGTATTCCAAATCCATCTTCACCAATCACTACTCGTTGGGGTACATGGCTTACAGCTACAGAATATTATTGTACAACAGAATATTATTGTACACATTTATATGAAATAAAAAGTGTAGTTGAAGAATTCAGAGAGACTGTCTAATGTGTAAATATTGTAAAAGAGCTTGTAAAAGATCAATCTCTACAATCTAATCTCGTCTACAGCACAACAAATTTTGGATTTATACCACATGCAATTACAAAATAAGAAAAAAAAAGGTATTTTTCATTCAAATATTTGCATTAATAGGTATATTAAAAATCAATGCAAATAAATCATTATATAAAAATATTAAATTTTTTTTAGGCCAACCTTTGGCAAAATATATAGCTACTGTGTTAGAAGCAAAACATAAGTTAGAGAAAGCTATTGATGAAGTATCGAGATTGATTTTAGAAAAGTGCAATCGTGTTGCAAAATTAACTTAACCAAATATATGGTCCTTAATTCGTTTTTTAATTTTAATTTTAATGTGCAATATAAGGTTTTTTTTTTTTAATTAAATTAATAAATGCTTTTTTTTGCTTTTTTGGCTACTTAAAATGCTTTTTAAAGGAATTGTTTTGCTACAAGATCCGAACCATGTACATATATCTAACACAAAGTTTGTTTACACATAAAACCAGAAGAAAACACACCACACGACACTATAATAATATAGGTAAGTAAGGTTATATAAGTATGATAGTGTGTAATAAAAATAGCAATAATTACATACTATTATTCAACAATAACAACGACGGTTGGAAATTTATTAAAAATAAAAATACAAACAAACCTAATTCGATGTCAATTTACTAGGTAGTATTATTCGTTGGCGAGACACTATTAAACCGGACACAGACACTGGACTTGTCGCACAACAGCCGACCGTTTGGCGACAAATAAAAAATCTGTGTAGGTACGCGGCGCGGGTACGTCCGCGGACTGCAGCGGTATGAATTTTGCCCGAGCGATGAGTTTTTCCCGACGATCGACGACGCCGCCGGTCGACACCCCCTCGGGCACGCACGACCACTATAGGATTGGATTCGCGCGAAGAATTCTTCGACGGCGGCAAACCGGTTGTGTCTGTATGCGTTGTACACGACTGCCGCCGCCGTGGCTTACTGGGAGACCGGCGCGCCGCCACCACCGCCACCACTTTCGACTGGGCGACCTATCTCCTCATCCACCCGCACACACGAACACATATATAATGAATACACGGATCTTTATTTCTTATAGAAAGTACCGTTGTTTTGTTTTCTTCTTTTTATCAGTCTCTCTCTGTCTAACTTCTTTCTTCACCTCTCTTTTCCTCTCTTCACATTGCCATCACGACTATCATCTCCGTTGTGAGCGTATGTTCCGATAAAAGAAGACAAGCTCCCTCGTATATAATACTCACGCTTGTCGCATACAGATTATGTGTATATATAATATTATGTATCTATATAATATAAAATATGACCAAATCTACCAAGCCTGCCAAACAATGATTCCTTATGTAGAAAAATCATCTGGAATATATTTTGTCCTTAAAAACACAGAGATCAAAAACACAAACCAAAACTTCGTTAATATTGATTAGAATAGATTCTAATACAATGAAAATAAACTGTTGCAGTACTAAAACAAAACCATTTATGTCGAACATTCCAAAAAGCAAAAGAATATTCAAATGTCATCAACATATTGGGAGCGGGAATCTACTATAGTAGGTAACACAAATCACAAAAGAATATCATTTTAAGTCATTTAAAAGTCATCAACCGATGAAATAATCCAACGAGTCTGATCGCGTAAACTGCATCGTCAACTACTTGACTACGCAGTAAATTATTATTAAATGTGTAGAGAAACTGCGTACCTACTTCACCAACGTCTACACTAAACGTATCGCAGATATTATATGCGAAAATAGCTCATGTAGAGAAACCAGTTCCAACTATTATTATATATAAAAGTAATATTATTTGTTTAAATTTTAATTAACTGCCTTACTGCCTATATAAAACATTTCACCAGTTATATGTTGATAGTTTTATTTGTACATCACGAATACTCTGATATATCGACGAATAAATTATAGAGTCAAGCTTTCGAGCATTTCACTCCTACAATTTTATTCCAACAGATTAACATAGATTTTTCATTAATATAACAACGAGCTATTTTAATCACAAATAAATGTGCCACTAAACGCGGGTCATTCACTGTAGGTATATATCAATACATAATAGACTTGTTAATCAACAACAAGGTGTCATATTCCACAATTGAAAAATTCTTCTAACATCCTATATTTTAAATTTGGAATAGTATACATTATACAAAATACAAAAAAAAACACAAATAATAATAATAAAATATAACAAAGAATTTTTACATTCGGAAGTTAAAATTGGCACGCACACTCGAAACTTTTAGTTCAAAAATATCCTATGTAAAATTCCACCAAGATTATTATTTTTAATATACGATATACCTACCACAATACATCATGATATTATGTGAATAAGCAACACAACTTTAACAAATAATAGTGAAATGTGCAAACGCATTTTAATAAATTAGTTCGAGATTATTATATCCTATCTACTTCTTCATTTTGAGTTAACCAATTGTGATTACTAAATTGTAAAAAACATTTTTCATTTAGTTAAAAAGTTTGAAAATATAATACAAAGCCCCTCATAATTTTTTTAAATATAATTTTAAAAATATTAAAGATACATATAGGTATACACGATTTTTTTATAAGTATTTAGAGTTTAATAAATTATGACGAAACTCATCAAAAACCCGAAAATTTGAAAATTATAAAATTCACATCATAAATGTAAAAATGTATTTTTAAATAGATATATTATTTTAAATGCAATGTCTATAATTTGTAGATTCAAGTTTGAAGCATAGTATTATACTGGAATATCATTTGCTGCCAGATATTTAATTTCTTAAAAGATATTTTAAATAAAAACAAAAATAGAACAACAGCTGTAAAAAAAAAAGCTTGAATATAGTTGAAATGGTTATTACATATATTACACTAACTACCTCAAAAGATAGTTTTTAGTATTTATGTATTATAATTTTTCTTACTTGTTTTTATTCTTCGTCAAAATCACTTTAGTATAATAGTGTTTTATTTGTCTTGGACGAGACACGAAAAATATAAATTTTTTATTTAATTTATAACCCAGAACTAAGCAAATTTAATAGAGTACAGAGAAGAACATGCACAGTTTTGGAAAACAAATATAAACTGAATGTAGTATCTCGGATTAACTAAATCGAGCACATTTATAATACTTATGCCATGGTTCAATACCGCCATTCGTTTAAAATACAACTATGATTATAATATACAATTATCAAGAAGTAATAAAACGTGTAAGACATTAATACAATTAATATATTTCCAAATAAGACAAATCGCTTTTTTTCTCAACTATATACTATATTATATACATTAGATAACATATTAACATATGTAAGGTATATAGTATGAAGGTTAAGAAGGAACGATGTAAAATATTATAGTGAAACAACACAACTGTTTTCTGTTAGTCTTATACAAAAAGGACTCTGACCACTTATAAAGTGGCCCAATTAAAAGATAGGGTGGTATGAGCTCTTATCAACTGTCAAGTTTTATCGAAATATCCGACAGATTTTAAAAAAAAATTAATAGCCACTGAGATAAGTATATATGATACTTTCTTGATGAATGCAACACATTAAATACGTAGGCGTCTAATAATATAATGACCACTGATGCTATAGAAGAGAAAGAGAAAAACAACTGGACGTTAACTCTACCACTCCTACCGCGGCATAATAACCATACTATAAGGAGACCGCAACGGCGGCTCACTGCAAGGAAAAACTGGTATAACGCAATCGTGATATTAAGTTAAAGCTTCTCAATTATTTATATGCGTATACTGTATACGAAACCCGTTAAATGATGACGTTATTCATATAAGAAGTCGGACACATAGCTATAAGCGGCTATATTTATATATCACCAAATACTCTTTAAAATAATATAGTTCTATCGTCTTCGGCTCTTCGCGTAAATGATATTACACTAATTCGAATTATTAATATTATATGCGTGTAATATTTAAATATTAATGTTATTTGGAAAATATTTCTTCAAAGACAAGCAAAATCTCGACTATATTAACGATATTGTTTGTTAAATTGTTAAAAGTAATAATGTAATATTATAAACTACTAACTGTTAAAATACTGATAAAAAAATGTACAAACGTTTTGTGAATGTTATCTTCTCTTGCAAGAAATAGTACACCATTGACTAAATTACATGAAACGCACCGAAAGTAAAATAATAGAGATCCTACAGATTGAGTCCTGACAGACAGGACCAAAACGGATGAAAAGAACAGATATTATGATTTATGAGTAACATATGCAGCAGTTGCTGCACAAGCGGCAACGACAAAATAACATCTGCACAGTATTAATAACTGTCAATAAAATATTTTTATTAGGACCGAGACTAATTTATAGGATATTATGTAGGTATATTTGTATATCTCACAACCACGAACATAAATGCATAGTTTCTTGTAAACAAAAAGAAGGTAGTTTTACTTAAACAGGTGAACAGTTAATGGTGTATCGGATATATTTTATAAATTACTTTTATGTAGACGTTTTTAGGGTACATCAAGTTCCCAGCCCCAATTATATTACAATAAATTATAGTATACAAGTGGAATATTAATATATTATAATAAATTACATTATGCGTATAAAATACACATTGGTCCGAACCACGGAGCGACGACACCATGTCGTTCGGTTGTAATCAATCAACTGAGGCAGTGTGGCTACAATGTGGGGTCGGGGTCCTTGGCGGCGCGTCGATAGTAATCCAACCATCGCTGTCGCGTACCTATAATATTAACCCGTAATATAATATTACGACCACACGAAGCACGAGGCAAACGGCACGATTTATCATTCGGTTGCCGCCGCGTCTGTCATCCGTCCGAAATGCAAACGATCCGAACGATGACGACGAACAGTCGTAGACGTGTCTCATACACCTTATGTACTTATCCGATAATAGCACAATGTATCTACTATATGTCTATATGTTATAATAATAATATATTAAGTAGGTACATAGGACGACGTATAGCTATGATATTATTAGCGTACATTTTTCGAGATCGAGCGATGGTCGTTTCAATTTCCAACCACTTGGTCGAAAACACGACGAGGCGTGGGTGGGTGGCGTGTTGGCCATACAGCGCGACGCGCGACGGTTAGAAAAATAAACGCAAGTGAGTTCAACGACTGCACGACGCTTTGAAAGCGTATACCTAAACAATGTATAGTGTATACTATAACGTGTGCGGTGTAATACCTATGTATTATAATATGCTCGAGGACCTGGTATAGAAGAAAACGTTATCGTAAAAACATGGAAATCAATAGTACCTATATAATTAAATAAGTAAAACTGATACACATGGTAAAGTTATATATAGATACATAATAGTGTATACAATTATTCATGTATACCTTGTTATATACATTATACTTATCAAAGTTTATGAAATTAGTCAATTTTTAACTTTTAGAATTTAAAAAATGGGTATAATACGTTTTTGCGTTGTGGAAAGTAAATTTTTTTAAACCAATAAATTGGGCATCCAATTTTAGCATAGTATACCTGTATACCTACCTAATATGTATAGACATTGAATTTGTACATGACTTAATGTCTATACTTTATATATTAAGAATAACAGCCATAGACCACTATGTCTGTGCTCTTTTATCATAACAATAATAATAATAAATAATAAATCATCATGACTATTTTAATTTTAATCCAACGCCAACTAGGTACGACGGCAGCGTCTAGTTTTTTTTTGCATGTGCTATAATAAATTATACAATACTTTTTTTTATTAATTAAACCTCGGAATAAATGAAATCCTAGTTTTAACTCGATATATGATAATTGATAGACAAACAAACAAACAATACAATATTTAACCACAAAAACTATTTATCAAACTATGATGCAATCAAAATAATTTATATTATTATTTATAAGTAAAATATTTTTTTTTTATGAGTACTAAAAATATGAAGTATAAAAACACCTATCATTCTTAAAGGGATTCGATACCGTTATCGTTATTTTATTCGATTTTCTGTCTTTGTCAAACACACGAGCGACATAGGTTTTTAACGGTGTTCTTCGCCAAACATACTCATTGATCTAATAATGAAGCGATAAGAATTCTAAAAACAGATTTGAATTTGTCGTCAAGTCAACTTGGTAAACAATTTTTTAACTACTCTTTTTTTCATATAATGTTTTTTAGGAATTTGGGGGACAAAATAAAAAATGTGGGAAATTCGATTTCAAGTAACTTGACGACAAATTCAAATCTGTTTACAGAATTCTTATCTTTTTATTAGATCAATTGGTATGTTTGACAAAGAACATGTCTAAAATCCTATATCGTGCGACTGTTAGACAAAGACAGAAACTCACGGTATCGAATTCCCTTAATGAAAACACTATAAAAAACATTAGAATATTTTATTGACTAGGTACTTATTTATACCATGTACATAATATTGATAATGTTATAAAAACGTATCATTAATTGTTTCAATTGTCTCATTTAAAAAGTTCCAAAATTCGTATAATAGGCTACCTCTAATTAGCTACCTAATTAATAATTGATACATTTTAATTGCTCAACTATTATTTACCTGCAGGCTGCAGATGTTCTTAAACTTTATTTATTTGTTGTTATGCATTAGGTCAGTCAAAACATCAGATTCAATTAATTTATTAATTCATTAATTATCATTTATTATTATAGACATAAACTAAAAACAACACCGATAAAAGAATACTCATAAAAAATATACTCATTCAGTTTATCACAAAATGCTTACCTACTAAGAATTGATCATTACAATTTAATGATCACCTTGCAATATTGATTAACTAGTTTAAATAACTATGTTTATCACAAATATTTATAATCTCCACTAAGTACATTTAAAATAATAATTATTAATGACTATAAATAAACTTTTTTATGTTTAAGTTATAATTAAAGACTTAATACAAAAAAAAATTATTTGTAATGAAAATTATATACCTAACTAACATATTATTCTGTATCATAATAAACTAAGATTTATTCCATCATAATATATACTATATGGGTTCACCTACTAAATAGGTATGCTATATTACATTATAAATTATCATGCTATATTTTCACACATAAATTTAAATTATATAACTATCAAAGTATCAACTACTAACTGTATAAAGGTTGTAATAAAAATCTTACCTTAATTGTTTTTATAGGATGGTTTTTTTGGTTTTGATACAATAAAGTATCAGTAATATTTGGTGAAAATTGTTCAACTCCATTCTATAATAAAAATTTTAATATGAGTACAACATCAAAAATTCCATGGCAAAAATTGTTGATCTAGTGATTGATGGACTTTGACAACAAAGCTAATAGTATACCTTTCTATTATTAATATCCTCATATTAATCATAGCTCATAACTATTTTTTCCAAATGTACAATTTTTAGTTTCACTATAGGTACTATACTCTATTCCAAATAAGTTTTAGAAAGAAATCACGACAAAATGTGTGGTGTTCACCCATGATCAGTCTCGTTGGCTGCCGTCGGTGCACTGCCAACTACTAACCAATCACAGCAGTCCTACTGTTCCGAGGCTGCGCAGTTTTTCCAAACTTATTTGGAGTGGAGTATAATTAATATAAAAACCTTTATGCATTAAAACCTAAAATTCATTATTATTTTGATTGTTAAATATTATTTATAATTTAAGGGCTGTTTTTTATAGCTTTTTACATTTATTTAGATATTTATTTGATATTTAAATAATAATAAAATTATAGTACAATGTTAAAAGTATAAAACAATTTTTAATTATTTCTTATAGTTTACAGGTTATTTCTAAATATAGTGATAAACATTTGGATATTATAGATTTTTAACAAATAATCTGCAAGTCTTTAAGGAGTCCAAACTTCTTATTTTTTAGATTAGAAACATTACATTTTATTTTTGAACTACTAAAAATTATCCTGCATTCTACAAGTCCTCTTATCAATGACTATAATATTATATGTTTAATTACTTATAAAGAAGGTATCATGTCTACCTATAAAAATTTAATATTTAAATTTAAAATACCTTAGGGCTAATGTATAAGAAAAATATTATGAAATAATATAAATATCCAATAAGAAAATACAAAAAAACCTTTGTAACTACCTAAAACAAATCTAATAGGTAATACAATTTATTACCTAGATATTACGACTTATTATTAGATAGGTATTTATTACAAACTGTACTGTAATATACCTTACTTTATTTTAAGGATAATAAATCGTCCAAATGAAAATAATAACAATATGCTTCATCATTTTAAATGTAATTTATTGAATGTTTAGCATACAATGAGTATTTGACACAATAATTATGTTAATTTAACTATGTCTAAAATTAAAACAATGAACACAAAATAAAATATCTAGGTAACGCTACTGACAAAGTAAAAAATAATTCCGGTAAATGGTTGAATACTTTATGAATGTATAGGTATTTTGTTAAATAGATATCAACAATTGAAATAATAATATTAAGTCAAGTATTTGCTTGTTTATAGCAATATCCATGGGATTACTTACTAAAGCATTGCTCAAGAAAGTATTAAGTCATAATAAAATTGAATCAATAATCAGATGTTTAAAATGAGTGTATTGGGTACATTAAAAATGTTTGGAATAAATATTTAAAAAAAAAAATTAGGACATGTATATGTGCAATACAAAAATTGATTAAGCGGATGACGTTTTTGAAATAAAGTGCTAACCTAACAATATGTCTACACTATTAAAAATACAAAGTGTAAGCAAGATGACATTACCATCATGATTAATATGATTCATATACAATATAAATCTTAAATAAGATCAATTCAAACAAAATTTAAGATTATGAGCATGCAGTATTACCTGTGGCATAAATTAACAAATTACATTCATAACATTTTAAAGGAAATATCATGAAGAAATATGAATAACAATAAATGGCATTCATTAGCATCAGACAAGATACAAAATAGGTATTAAATTAAACAGCTAACATTAAACAATTGAATAATAACATATGACCATATATAAATACTTAATTATATTTTATAAAAACTACCTATAGTTTTAATATTCAGTTAATTTAAAAATCAATAGATTAAAAATAATGATTAGTACATTATTTATTCAATTCTGAAATCAGCAGCTGCTTTAAACACCTGCCAGTTATTTATAAAGGTCCCCACACACTACAGTGGTAAGGGTTACAGTAAACTGAAGCAGGAAACAATTGTACCGCCACCGCCAAGATAAAAGCGACCTTTAGGAATATTTAATAACATAAATATAACCAGAAGAAAATTATTAAATCAAAATACTACTTCTTTATAGTTTGTAGTTCTAAGAAAAAAATTAGAAAGTTTGGGAATTGGGATACCTACTAAATAGTGACCATAACTAAAATTTAATTATTTTTAAAAATTCCAGCATAATGGAATTATATTGTATTGGTTTCATCCCCTTTTTCTGCTTTAATAATGTAGTTTTTCATAACATATTTGATTCTTAGAACTTTAATATATACTTAAACAATTTTATAAAATTCTTGAGATTTCTTGTGCTTCTTTAATGACAAAAGTATCCTGTGGAGAAACAAACTTCTATTTTTCAAATATCAACCCCCATTTTATACAGTAAATTACTTAGCAGATCATTTTTCTGAAATTGTTAAAAATCAAAATTCAAACGAGTAGTTTATGTGTAGCAAGGATAATTTCTATTTTAAATATGGTCATTTGACAATTTTAATAGTTTATATTAATCCATATATATTTAAAACTTCTAAAAGTGGTTAATAGTAGAAATAGTATATTCATATAGTATAACTGTAAAACCATTTTTAAGAACAATTATCATTAACATCATTTTAATAACTGAATAACAACTTGTTTGAATTCTGCATTAGTTAGATCAACATTTAAAAAAAAAATCATCAGTAAAAAGGGAAGAGGTTCTCATCTACAAAACAGATTTTTGTATTGACAGAACACTCTTTACATAATACAAAAAAATCTCAAGAAATTGAAAATATGGTCCGTAAGTATATACATAATGTTATATTTAAAAATTTAAAAAAAATTAGAATTTGAATAAATTTAGTATCAAATGAAAAAATGGGGTGATCGTGCTAAGTGATTCATTCTGAATATGTAGATACCTACATAAATTTATTTATGAGAAAAATACAGTATTATACCTATTACCTACCTATTTATGTTAACTAAAAATAAATAGGTTTTTTTTTGTTCCATGTTATAAAATCAAAATTAACCATACATAAAATTTTTATTTTTATACTTATAAGCCAAAAGTGTCCTCTTTTGTATTTTTTATATTAGCTATGTAGGTACTAAATAAAACATTATTTAACATACTAAACTACTTCCTAAACGTTTAATAATACCTAATATTTTCTAAGAACTTTAAATTTGTGATCTATGAGACAAAAAAATAATAAAAGCAATAATAATAATAAATAGGTATATTGATAGATAGACCTAGTACCAATTATATTGTTTACTTACGATTATTATCAGCATTTATCAAATAATTCCAGTAATAAAACATTGGAAATTCATGTCAATTATTTTGGATTTGTCTCGCCCTGTTTTAACAGAACAAAAATTGTATATATATTTTATTTTTAAAGATATATAAATCGAAAAATCTGTACACTGAACAAAAGTTATTTTAATTGTTTACAATAGGATCAATATATTTGTATTGCCCATTAAAATTACTTACTAAAAATTAACAAGAATAACAAGACATATATTATTGTCATATATATTTATATATATTGTGTTGAAAAATATGTATTATAAATAATGATTTAATACTTAAACAACTAATAATATTATTAAATATTAATCACTAATTATAAGTGAACTATTCGACGTCAACTCTTTCGCACTATATCTAACAGTCTGCGTGATAAATGATAATAGATATTAATTATTGTAAAATATACAATACGAATTCTATAGTATTATTATCAAGAGTTTTCTGAGACAGTGTAACCAACGTACTAAACGTACCAACTAACTAAAAAATACATTACCGTAAGTGACCATTTAAATAATAATTATTCATTTCTAATTCTGATTGTATTTATACTTTACTAGGTGCCTGTCCCTGCCCGATGTTGCTCGTGCCAAAGATTAATTTATTTTTTATAAATGTATTTGTAAAAAAAATGGGTATGGTGTACGCCATAATTCCACTTATTGTAATGGTTAAATTATATGTAACCAATGGCAACCATTTGAATAAACAAAAGAAACTAACAATTATAAAATATATAGGTGTATCTTGGTTTAGTATATTATGTTTTTCAATTATTGAACGGGCAAATCGGCGGTAGTGAATCTTGCTTTTTGAACTAATTTTACCAAGATAGAAAATTCACCTGTTGAGGGTTAAATATACTATTTAGCCTTGTTATATTTCCAAACGTGATTCAAACGATTCTCTTAACTCTCCTGATATCCCTAAAAAAAAAATTCGAAATTTTCATCAAAATCAGTCGAGTAGTTAACATAAATATGTTTTTGGGTAGGAACAACTTTTTTTTTTTAACCTATTTTCGTAACGCTTTGTTTATTACCATAGAAACAAAAATCAGCAATAAAAATTAAACTAAAAATTAAATTAAATTCCTACTAAAATGTAGTATGTTACAACTGCTTACTGAGTGCCCGATATGTCAAGATACTTTTCCACTGAACTATTTAAATACCCAAAAATATGACTATGATTCAGAATTGATTCTTCCGATTACCATTGCACAGGAAAAATATCTAGTAGTATGCTGCATTCTACTTATAACCATGGACCTTTTACTAATAGAAGGAGTGAGGGTGTAGTTCACGTAGTATTGCAAAGCTGCGCTGCTCCACAGGACCCGGTGTCCTATCCACATGTGCAATAGATGATACAATAAACTGTGTATTATTATATTCTGTGGTATAACTGTATAGTGTATATAATATATATATCAGTAGACGTAACGCACATTTCCAAGAGGCAAGGACCGAACTACCCAACCCCACCATCCTATGATCCGTCTTCTAGTATAATATGTATCTTCTGGTACAAACTACAAAGCTGTCTTGTTAAGTATTCGAATACTTGTATTTAAATACTTTTCAAATATTTTTTGACCACCAACGTATTTAAATACTTAAAAAAATTATTTTTATTCTTGAATATTAATTACTTATTTATTATATCTAGTAGTCTACCCCCAATTCCCATTAGGTACCAATATTTTAGAATGTACTATTTAAAATGTTGTTTCTAAAATATTATTTCATGATGGTTCTAACTTCTGAGAATTTATAAATAAAGTTTCGATAAAATACAAGCAGATAACAGAATGACTGAACACTGAAACTCGACTCCTTGCTACCCTATACCATTGTATACGAGACACTGATCAGTGACACATGGACTGGCTTTTATCTTGAATCTTTATATAGTCTTTATTCTTATGTAATTAGTAGTAGTTATTAATTTTCATATAAGATATTGATATTAATGTTATTGAACTAAAAAAGAAAGTATTTGAATACGTGTTTTAAATAAAAATTACACCAAGTATTTAAATACATTTTAAAAGTACCTATTCTTAACAACACTGTTACAAAGGTATACATAAAAATGCCAAATCTCAAGCTCATATAGTTTAGGCTCTACGTTGATCAGTCAGTCAGGACACATTCGATTATATATATATAGATATAAATATATTTTATTATTATTAACTACGTCATAGAATTCACCATCGTCCATCAACATATTATATTATGTCTATGGAATTCATGTATCAATATCTTGGTTTTTATAATATTCTATTCAGATAAGTCACAAGTTTAAGGGCTTAGCACTTAGGCCTTGAGCAACCAGGTATATATTATAATTTTTTAAATAATTCAAGTTGAAATTTAAAAATAATCTTGTTAACAGTTGAGAGTTTAAAGAAAATAACAAATAGCATATGATACAGGTACAAAGATCGATCATAAAAATCTATTGAACAATAAAAATAAAATACATTCCTAAATGTTAATTTTAAAGTACCTACATACCCATTTTTTTGAATTCTAATTATTGAATTATTTTAACAAGTCCATAAATATTGGTACACAAGATGACAGTTTAAATTTAAATTTTGAACAGTTAAACCAATCAATAAATGATTAATATAAGTATTGAGATTATTATATAAATTATAAGCTGCAAACATGCTATAATGTAGGTAGGTATATGATATTTTACAACTGTTACACTATACCTATTATGCTTACATTTTTTTACTATTAGAAATATTAAATGCGTTTTGTACTTTTTATAACTATTACTTTTTACTAGTTAGTTTATCAGTCAATTTAAACTCTTCAAAGACCAGCTATTTCTTTTATAGTACAATTAATGCAAATAGCTATAGGAAGGTACTCGGTTACCTACTCCAAAGAAAAAATAGTTTGATCATACCTATACGTTTACATGCGTAATTGAATAAACAAGGTAGATGAATTTGTATAATAGGTATCTTTGTAGAATAATAATTTTAGTAAGAAATGCATTGTATTATTCAATAAAAATATTGTATACAGTATGATTTAAAAATTATTTATGAATATTAAAATACTTAACATTCCAATAATATCATATCATAAAGCCATTAGTTTATGTTGCAATTGAGCCTAACCTAACCAACTTAATTTAAATTTATATCCTTGATTGAAATATACCACGTTTAAATATTACCTTTAGAATTTTTATTTGTTAGGTGAAACACTATGTATGTTACAAGGTTATTAGCTCATTATACCTATTATCTATTTAGTATACCTATCATACAGAAACTTAAAGATAAAATTTAATTGTGTTTTTGATGCACAATAGTGTTTATAAGTTACATTTCAATAATACAATTGTACAATTCATTTTGACAATTTGACATTAATATTTTCATTATATCATTGTAAAAAAAAAATAATAACATTTGATTTAAATAAAACCTTTAGCTATCAATATTATAGTTTAAAATAATTATTGTAATAATCGTGCATTTATGTGTAAAATATATTTATATTAACGTAATTTGATAAAACATGATTTGGTTACTTTTTAAAAGCTGCAGTAGAAACAAAAAAAGTAAAACGCTAGAATCTCATGAAAATTATATGACGGTAAATAATTCAAAAGAAATTATTAAAGAACTCCTGCCCAAATTGGACGTTTTTAACGATTTGGAAGCATGTAATGATAACGTATTTGTTACGGACAAACATTTTGCATATCTTTCGATGTTTGATCCTTACAATGAATTTAAAGAGTTAACTCCAGAAATAACCGTGGCTGACCAAGTGGTTATTGAAAATGACAATGCAGTAATCAACGAGATTGGTAATTTAGAAGCAAGTAAAGAAGATTCTGTGGTTATTAATAGTAGATTTAGTAGAGTCACGGAAAAACATTTAAAGACGTTACAATGTCCATTTACATGGAATTTTGAACCTGAAGTGTGGAAAAAAAACATCGTTAACCGAATTGAAAAAAAATATGGCAAATACAATACGAATATTTCCTCGGTCAGATTTTCATTTGAAAAGTAAGTTTATTTTTATTTTTGTTTTAGAATAATCTATTGTATGTAAAACAGGTACTAAATACAGCAAATTGTCATAATTGTATTATTAAATTAGTTCAATGTATTTTATTATTTCTTCATGGGTATTTAGTATGACTTATTAGTTTTAATTTAATATTATTTTTTTTAAATGTTTTAGCCCACGTATCAGTTTCTAAATTACTAAAATTATATTTAGTAACCTATAGGGTCATAGAAATTCACTTATTCTTTCAAGTAGATATCATAAAAAAAAAATATTTTATTTATTAGTTAGGTATTACATATTCTATTTTAATATTACAAATGTTAGGTATTTTAGATAGAAAGCATTACGAGTCATTGTATACTCTTTTCAATTTTTTGAGTTGAATAATTTCTCTAAACGTCGTAAAAAGTCTCGTCTAAGGGAGGGTTTATTATTCGATATTCTCACCTAAAGAGCATAAAAAACACAGGAACTATTAAAAATGTGAAAAATGTCAATTACCATGATTTTAACGCTTATCTCCAATCGGAATTATTTTTTTTACTTTGTTATTTATAGCTAATTTTTTTTTCGTAATTTAATATCACAACATATCACCACTCATTTCAATTTGAAACGCCAAGTTGCACGAAACAAAACGACAGTATATCCAGCCCGGTTTTTTTTATTATTATTTAACTTAAAACTATATATGTATAGTGACGTGATGTTTACAAAAAATAAAATAATACAAATTATACATTATATTATTATATTATAAAGTGCATTTTTTTTTTTTTTTTCAGATTCATAAGCAATCTTGTAATCAGTTGTGGATTATTTAAAACAAATAAAGTAGACAGAGCACACGATAAATTAATAAATATTTGGGAATGGCTAGATAAATTAGATGATAAAAATGAACCGATTTATTTGGCAATTAGAGATGGATTGAAGCATATCGTTATGTCTACATTGTGTCATATATTATTTATTGTGAATAAAGCGCAATGTCAACAGGTAAGCCAAAATTACTCAATATTCTTAGAAAAATTAATATGAAGTATATAGGATCCAGGTATTATAATATTCGCTTAGAACACTATGCATTCACCAGAGTAATTAATAATTAGAATTATAATAAATTAGTATTCTCCGTTGACAAAATACCTTAACTATACTATACTTATACTAATAGTTTTTAATAACAGTATTCAAGTATTCTCGGAATACCTTTATAGTTTATAATAATAATTTTTTTTATAAGTATGCTCCAAATACCTACTTTTGTCTAAGGCTCTAGAATATGGACAAGATACAATATTATTCGTTCAAAACTACTTGAAATTAATTACCTAACAAAATACATCAGTTATATTATCTACTATAAAAATTATATTATTATATGTACAAATATTTAAATTTATATTACAGAGAAATTGCCGTATTACAAAGTCTCGTGGAGCATTAAAAAAAAATCATATTATAGAGAATTTTGTTAAATAGAATTTAATAAATTTGGATCTAATTTTGTTTGATTCTCTAAAATATTTCGTTAAACGGAAATACTAATTTAAAAATTACTTTTTATATAGGTATAAATAACCCATATGGCTATATCTACCTAATATCTACTCTATATCTAATTAATATCTACTCTAATATCAAATATTGAAGAATTGAAGAAACATTTTACTTTGTTCATTTCACAATTAATCGAAAATTAATGCATAAATCAACTACATAAAATACTTTAATTGGTCTAATAATAAATTATAAGAATAAAAAACACTAAACATCATATTATTATGTATACATTATACGAAAATTGAGCACTAACCAGTTAAAAAATTAATTTTTTTTAAACTATACACTATACAGATGAATTGAAAAATAATACGTTAGTTTATATAATATAATATATAATATATACCAAACTGAAGTTTTAGTTTAATTATTATTTTATTTTACATTTTTATTACGATGTATATAAAATGATTTTAAATAAAAATAAACAAATATTCATTGATTTAATAATTTAGTTTACTCAAAATATGTATTGCCTAAACTTTAGTTATTTAAAAAAAACAAATGAAAGTTGCACAATCGCACTTGGTAATAAGTGCTGTACTCAGGTAATAATACAATTAGCATATACCTTGGAATTTCACGCATGAAAAGCACTTCACGTAAGACTACGGTCAACACTAATATTTTACTGTTCATCATTTTATATGTTGATAATATTATAAAAATAGGAATCAAATCTCTACTTAAGAGGACGTCGCACCCGCATGTGTTGTTTTCATCTTACACACGTGCAGGTGCAGCATAGCAAATTTTCGTTCGCTAGTTTCAATAGGGTATTTTTAGTTTTTATATTAGAGTGAATTAACCAGCTATTATCAAACTTTTAGGTAACAACATTTTAGGTGTTCTCTCGTTGGTTTTTTACGATATTTTAATTTGTACGTGAATTATGAGCATTTTAAAATATTAATACTTTACATACCCATATCTCACCTAAAAATTGAAATATCGTAAAAGACAAACGAGAGAACACAGATAATGTTATTACTTCAAAGTTTGATAATAGTTCAATTCACTCTAATATCAAAACTGACAGCACCCTATTGAAACTAGCGAACGGAAATTTGGTATGTCGTACGTGTGTAAGACGGAGACAACAAATGCGGGTGCTACGTCCTCTTAAAAGTTGTTTGATTAAATATTCAATAAATAAAATTGTATTAATTTAATCATCATTAATTTTTAACCCTCGATAGTTGGTAATAACGATGTAAGTACCTAATACAATAATATCTTGATCCATATAATCAAATATTTCAGTTTTAATCTGTGAAATATATTTAGGTATCTACATATTAGATTATTATGTGAATCGACTGTCAACTGTGTGTGGCGTAGGTATACATAATTTTTTTAGGTAAAGGTATAATATATCAGAGGAAAAAATCCTAATAACAGGCATTTTAAAGCATTTATAATACTCTAATATAAGTGTATGTTAAAATAATTCAAAGACTTAGTTAAGCATATGTTTATGCAGTTGTATAATATATACCTACTAATATATAATATTATAATTATATAAATAATGATCTTTGGGTTTTTGTTAAGTGTAGACAACAATTAACAACTGCTTAGTGCTTATTACCTACCTATATAAACTAAACAAAATAAATAATATAACAAATAATATAAATAAGTATAAATTTAATTCGGTGTCAATCCCTTCAGCTAACACAAAATTAGATGTCACTAGTATCGTGTTTTATAACTGTCATCAAGTAGACTCAGATTTATAGAGCATATAGTTAGGTATCAACCATAAAGTACCTATAATATTACTAGATACACCAAAATTACAATTCATCTATTGTCGCTATCATAGAGATGCTATGATCCTATGTACCTATTATAATTTGTAAACTATACACTTTAACTAAATAGGCAACTAAATTTTTTTATAAATATGAAGAATGATATTAACTTTTTTTCTAAAATACATTATTTCAAAAACTTATTTTTTTTCAAAAGGGGGCAGGGAACACCCGTAAACTAGTAAACTATCTATTGTCAACTTAATATACCTTACATTGCAACCGGTCTAACTGTTTGTTTCAGTTATTTGAAATGATAACAAGATTTAACAGTTTGGATTCGAAATCAAGAGCTGCAGTCAATGCTTTGCATGCAGCAGTTTGTTTAGAAATTGGCGGTAAATCATTGCAAAATGTTATTCAGTATGCGAAAATAGCATGTGAGTTAGACCCAGACACAGTTCAGTGGAATTATTATCTTTCAATAGTCATGACTGCTCAAAGACAATATTTGAATACCAATATATCGTGCCCTACCGAAGACGAGTTTGACTCTATACAGCAAGCAGTTATCTTATCAAATGAACCAAATCCCTATTATCACTTCCACAGAATGCATTTGATGACGAATAAAATACTCTATCATTATCATCATGATAATAATAACAGTAAAAGCAATGAAAATAAAAATACATTGGAAAAAATCAAAGAAGACTTTCTCATTATAATGGATTTAATCAAGTAAGTAATCCAACCAAAGTTAATCATAAATTATTTTTTATATTATAAAATTGTTTAAAATATATTTTTTAAATGGTCAGGGAAATCATAAGAATGGAACCGGAAGATCCTCATTTAGTTGTTAAATGTGCAAAATCTGTAATGACTCTGCCATATTTAACCCAAGATGATATTATTATCATAAAACAAATTATATCAATCGCAGTAAATATGGCTTTTCACGACTTAACGGTGATTAGATCGATTCAGAAAAGTATTGCAATCTTCAGAGAACTGATATATACTTACGTAGAAATGGTAAGAACAAATTATTATTAAATAATTAGCTAGGTAGGTAGGTCACTGAAATGGATGTGGTAAATTTCAATTTAATTATAAATCAATACATATAGGTACGGTTATAGGAAAACGATACTGAGATGTGAGAGAGGTGTATCACACTCTATTTCTAACGATATTTTATACTACCATTGGTAAATACATTAGGTTAAGTGTTAACTATAGGTGTCTCGTGTGTAGGTGCTATTATGTATTTTTGATACTTTTAAATAGCTTTAAAAATAACTAACGAGGAATTTTGAATTACATTTTCATTTTTCAAGCTTATTAGATAATTAAATTTGAAATTAAAAGTGTTATGAATTTTAACAACTAAATAAGTAATATACAAAATTTGAGCTCAATGCTTAAAATAAAAATAAATGTGCCCACGTAGGTTATAACTTGTAAGCTCAATTTTCCGCCATAAAAAGTGTCACAAACAAAAATAAATCATTATAAAGCCAATATTGGTTTCGGTCCACTCAGAATCTAAAATGTTACATGTCCAAGTAAAAATACTTGTAACCTAAAATTCCGCGTAGAAAAACTCAGATGTTTCATTGATTCTCATTAATAAAAAAATTTCCGCAAGAATGTCACTACTCACTAGTCTAAGATAATAATATATTATCACGTATAATAGTATCGTAAATCATAATATAATACATTATCTGTGTCATAGTGTTTTTATTATTGGATAACATAAATACATATAAAGTTATTGGTTTGAGATATTATTTTTTTGTAGGTTTTTTTAATTTAATTATTAAAAATTGTTAGTTAGTGCTATCAAAAAAATAAAAACAGTATGACACATAAAGTTCTTCCCTATACGCGTTGTTGAACTTTGGTAATTTTACTATAAATACAGTGGCAGTAAAATTGTCCCGCGTAAAAAAGTTTTTTCTATGTTGTACATATTTTGTAAGACGAAACAAGCGAGTGTGAAGTCCTATCTTAATATTATACAGTGGTATTAGATTTTAATATACTGTGTAGTGTGTAGTGTCTACTATGGAAATGTATAATAAAATAATATTATATCCTAATGTCTAGAACGAAAATAAAAGACATTTGAAAAATACCAGTACTGAAAATATCGTACCGGTGAAAGACAAAAAGGATGACTTATTAGAAAACGACTTAATACTTATTAAGGACAAATACGAAAAAGGTAGTAAACCAGTAATAGATTTAATTAATCTGTTCGAAAAATATGACGGAAATTGTCGATGGCAAATAATGGCACAAATTTGTTCTTACTCGATACTTTTCAAAGAATCATCAAATCTTCTAGCTGGTGTGGAACAATTCATGATGTTAATTAATGAAAAAAGCATTGCTAATAGTGATATTATTATGGTAAGAAATGGATCTAAATGTATATATATTATAATTGTTATTATTTTATTTCAATTGAATATTATTTTTTCACAACACGGTATTAATTTATTATTAACAAACTTCTATTCAATATCCAAATTTTAGACATTGTATTACTGTAATCTGGTAATCATGTGTTCTTCTTGTAAATCAAATAATTTTAAATTTTGTACTTTACTATAATTAACATAGTTATAACAGTTTTTCATAACCAGTTTATTTTTCAGAAACATAGGTCAATGTTTATAAAGGATCAATCCAAGGTATTCAACCTTGCCGAATTAGTGTGTAATGAAATCAAATTGGCCATTACTTTGGGTCGCACCGAGAGTCGAGATCAAACTGAATTATATTTAGATCAGTTAACTAAAATTATGGATGTATGTCAACTCAAACCAAAAAAAGTCAACCCCACTTTTATATTTGAAATAATTGGATGTGATGAAAAAGAAAATCAGAATAATGTTTCCAAACAGATCGACGCAGTTACCCAACAAAATGACTTGAAGGACACCAAACAAATTGTTTTGAAAAATTCTCCCAAGCAACGTCGGTTAAAACACACTTCAAACAATCATCATACACGAGTACCTAATTCTAAGCCGAGAAGGAGGCATCATCGTTGACTAATTGTATTGAACTACTTGAGAGATTAATCATAATATCTATATAGAATACTTATAGAATTCTTTATTACTATACTACTTATACTCGTATTATATATTTATATGTATATAAGTAAAAACTGGAAACAGTAATACAGTTTTGATTTTTTAAAAGAAATTAAATATGCCTACAAATTTCTGATTAAATAGAAGGTTTATCACATCATACGTGTGTAATCGGTGGGTAATACAACCTACATACTTACTCATAAAATTCAATACTTATTTTAAACATATAGAATTTAGAGTATTTTTTAGTATAGGCATTGGATATTACACCTATTTTAACATCAATGTGATCACACACAACTAAAAAACTATTTATTTTTGGGGGGCTAATGGGATATTTGGGGGGCGAGCCCCTTGTACACTCCAATTATTATCGTTTGAAATTTTTACTTTCTATCAAAAATGTATGAAAAAAAAATACCCATGTGATGCAGAAAAACGCAAATTAAAAAAGGAGAGCGAAAGTACTGAAAGTTTTTTGTAGGTACCTGCTGAACATTTTATTTATCTGTACTTACCTACTGTATATTTATAAAAAGAATTTTTTCTTCTTCTTCTTTTTCGTATTAAATAATTAAATTGATAACAGCTCTCTACTCCAACACATAACTTCTTTAGTTTTTACTTATTTTTATATTTATTATACGTATATGTCAATAAAAATAAAAGTTCGATAAGCAAGTTGCCAAAATTAAGTAATATTTCACCGAAAACCTTGGTAAAACATTAAGCCCGGAGCCAAACAATGTAGCCAATCTCATTCAATTCTTGTCGGCAACACACTTTGTAACTCAAACACATAACTCTACACCAAACAAAAACTTATAATTATTATGTACCTATAATGTATACTTAACTTTGTATTCTATAATTTATTAACTCAATCAATGTTACTCATTTACGTATTATATTAACTATGTAATTTATATATATTTATAAATACCTAACTCACTTTGTGTAAAAAGTATTTTGTAATATATTATTGTCACGTGACAGGTCCAATTGCTATAAATACCACCGAATGATTATAAATAATAATAATAAAAAAAAGGGGGTCAAGTGGATGTCGCTCCGCTGTACAGTAGGCTACAAGTAGATCACTGTACTATAATGGATGGTATTAAATTTGAATTCAATGATATAATATCATTGTATAAGAAAAACGATTCTGAGCGGAGACGGTATGTCAGTCTAGGATATTTTAAATTATATTGATATTGTTATTATACGGTAGCTGCTAAGTTGAATTAATATTATTCATATTATTTAATTATTAACCTAAAATTATCAGTGATGCTATGAAAATATTATAATATATACTTTTACTCGTTAAAGTTGATTTTAATATGTAATTCCGTCCAAATTTGAACTTAAAATGTCTATAAAAAATAACTGTGTTCAAATATTTTTTAGATTTTTTGAATACAGTATGTACTATTTATTAGAATCTTTATTTTAAAATTTCAATCCTTAGTTAAGAAAACTGAACATTTTATAATTGTTTAATTACAATGATTGATAATTTTCGAGATTTTGATAAATTTTGTCAAAATTCGAACTTTAAATGATTATAAAAAAAATGTGTGCCTATGTATTTTTAATATTTTTCAATTGCTATTGTAATAATATATCAGGAGCCTTGTATTAAATTTTCATTATTTTTGGCCCAACAAATAAAATTTTATTGATATTAATAGAAAAAAAAACTAAAAAATTTGAAAATTGAAATCGTCCGTAAAAGCTGAAAAACAGTCAAAATATATTAAAAATTAGATGGTGTATAGAAATAGCTTATATAAACATTCAGTGAAATTTTCATGCATCTACAGTTATTTGTTTTTGAATTGCAACAAAATAAGAAAATCGCTACATGAGAAATCGAGTGAATATCTAATCTTGTACAAATTTGAACAAAATGCTCATAAAAATTTATTATGACTTGCTTTTAAACTTTTTTTTATTGATAAAATTAGGCAAACTTATGAGGAATCTTGTATTACATTTTCAAACCTTAGATGTAAAAAGAAAAATTTTATGAATTTCTAACTCAAAATAAATTGCACATTTTCGTCATTTTTACGTATTTTGTCAAAATTTGAACTTTGATTACATATAAATAAAAATTGTGACTACGGATTTTCAATATTTTTCATCTACCTTTGAAACTATATATTAGAAGCCTACTATTAAATTTTCAAGATTTTTACCCAACAAATAAAATTTTATTGACATTTATAGAAAAAAAAACTAAAAAAATTGGAAACTGAAAATGTCCGTTAACAGCTCAAAATAAGTCAGAATATTTTGAAAATGCTATGGTGTGCAGAAAATGCATATTTAAACATTCGGTCAAAATTTCATGTCTCTACGGTCATTTCTTTTAGAGTTATACCAAAAACCTAAATCGATTTTGTCGAAAATTGGTTTTCCGTAAAAATTCCCGTTTTTCCCAAAATTTTCATTTGTTTTTCCAGGCGCTCATGAAAACTACTGGGAAATTTTGACTTTTGACCCCCCAAAGTACCAACTAGATTCACTTTCCTATCAGAAAAGGTACTATTGAAGAAAATCTAAGCACTTTTACTGTCCCAAAACGTGATGACAGACACAAAAAATAAAAAAAAAAAATAAAAAAAATAAAAAAATTAAAAAAAAAACACACATCATTGTAAAACCAATACATTCATCGCTCCGCTCAGAATCTAAAACAGGAATACTAATTTCTAAGGATTCTAGTTCTTTAAATAATAGTAGGAATACCTACCTCTGATGCCAACAGTTTGAATTTTACTGTTACTAACAGTCTGTTAGTAGTATAGCTAATATATTTTAACTTTTGTAAAATGCTGATATTTCTGATAATTATATTATCCCGCGCACTCCGTCGTCCGTAAAAATTCTGATCGTTCAACTCCTTCTGGGTATAACTCGCTGCAGTAAGTGCAACTTAGCCACGATTTGATGCATACATGTACCTGATTTACCCGATTAACCAATGGCAACCAATCAAATAATAAATACCAATTTCTACTAGTTTGTCCTCCTATAACCAATAGCAACCATTTATAAACGACAATTTCCATTGTAAATCTCAAAATTCCTATTTGAACACCTCTCGGGCTGGACCTACCGGGTCCAATTGTGAATCTAAATCATCCTGGGAACCACTCAAACACACACAAAAAATGTCATCAAAATCGTCCCAGCTGTTTAGGAATATATAAAGGACACACACATTTTTTGGAAAGTTTGGATATTTTCTTTTATCCCAAGGTTCACTATATAACTACTATTTATCCTGCAGGTACTATAAGCATATATATGACGTATATATTAATGTATGCGTAGTTAAACATCATTAGGTAGTTGTAATTATTCAGAAAAAAATATTGCCTTTAGTGCGCACATGGATGATCAAAATAGTGTATTATATTTTGTTCTACCGTAATTTAGTCACCTAATTACATTTTGTAAACAATCATTTTAAATTAAATAAAATATAAAAATAAATTTGTAATTTTGTTCTAGAAATTTAAGTAGAAACTGAAAGGTAATTTTTATTCAAAGATAATAAAAATACTCGTAGAGAAATTTATAGCTTTTGAGATGTTGAATCATAGATTCAATGGCTCAATCAATTGCTACACCGTACAATAGTGCACTGTTATACCTATGCTGCTATAGTTTTAGTTTATATGAAAATAATATAGCGTTGCTACCCAAGCAAAAGAGTTTAGTCGATTACGCGATACACGTTACGTCGCTACACATTAGTTTTAAGTAGGCAGCTTGTAACTACTCTACACCTGCAATATACTCACTTACCTAAACGTAACGCAGAAGGTTGATCTTATTGCTCACTAGATCGACTGCAAAATAATAAAATGGCACCAAAAAAGAATAAAAAAAGTAATAAATTGGCTCGAATGAGCGACGAGGAAAAGTTGCGATACCTGCAGCACCGGGCAGCCATAGAAGAAGAGACAAAACGACGGAAAGAACAATTAGTCGCCACGTACTTAAAGGTATTCAAGCCGCTCTGTTCGACTACTTTTTTTAATTAACTTGCGTTTTTCTAAATTAAATGTAATAGAGCAAGTTGAAAAAAGAAGAAGCGTTTACCCGGCTAAATACTGCCAAACTGAACCAGCAATGGCGACACAACTTGCGGCAAATCAAGTGCAAGGAGCTCAAAGACGAAATGATGGTATGTATAATGTATATAGGTACTATTTTAAATATAGCACTGCATATTTTATATTAGATTGTAATAGGTAAAAAATTTAACCGTTGATTTTTATATTTTAATAATTTATTTAATTCAATTTATATTTGAAAAAAAAATAAAAATAAAAAAATAGAACATATTATTTAAGATCGAAATTCCTATTAATAGTTTATTGTTTAGAACTTGTGTATTTTTTTAATTTATATTATTAAGTTTTAGCATTAATAATAACAATTTATGTGTTGATCAAAATTTCCCTATTACCTATAGGTTTATCAAAACTTACTTTTGCACGTTAATAAATTATAGTATGGTTTTATGTTTATTATGGTGTAGTATAAGTGGGTTTCCAGCACTTACTTCTAAATTGTTCATCCCTATCTATACAAAGAACAACGTTAAAAAATCTGTTTTCCACCCTAGATATCAATTTTTCTCTTATCAACGCCCTTTCAACTAAAAATATCAAGCTAATTATACACACACTAAATTTTATAAAACAAACAGGGCTTCAAATTTAAGAGTGTGAGCTTTACAATGATAATTCAGTTTAATGTATTTTATTTTATTTATTGTATCAATTTTTAAAATGTAATTGTCGAGATATAATAATTATTCATTAAAATCTCAATAAAAAAAAAAAAAAAAAAAAAAAAAAAGTGGGTATAGAGTGAATTGAGCGAATGCCTTATTGTGTTTTTCTTAACTTAGATTATTAATATTCACAATTTTCAATGTATTCAAATATATAGTGCCTGTATAAATTAAATTATAAAATAATAATAAAGTTGTTGACGCTTATATAAATAAGTTGGTGACTTACTTTTATCGCATTATCAAAAATAAATAATAAATGTCTGTATTAACTTATTTTTAAAAATAATGTTTTATAACTTTTTAGACCACTATGTTTATTAGATCTTCTGCGATATTAATTGATCGTTGACGCTATTTTAGAGCTTACAATATAATAGAATATTACCTATTTATCGTTTTGTTTTACGTGTGTACCTATACAGACGATGGAAAACCGATTCCAAATATTATTAGACTGCAAAAACGACCACATAGACATGTTATTGAAAGATTTGGAAGACGCCGAGGAACAAAATCTAAAACAGTACGGAGCACATGCTGAGATCGTATCTCAGTTCTTGAGTAAGTTACAATATAGTTATATTTTATATTTTTTATTACATTATACTCATACTGACATTTTATATTGAATTTTGTTTTCTGTCGAACAAGGTAGATTATTATAAATGATATCACAATTAACTAAAATATATCTGGAATAATTGTAAATTTAATTTTACTTAAATTATTATTTTCAAATTTGTTTTACCATTTTTGAATTTTGGTTAAACTTTTATTCTAGGATTATATAACATCAAAAATATTTTCAAAATTAAACAAATACAATACAATATTATAAAATTAAATTTCCTAAGCCTGAAAATATAATTCAAAATTGATTAAAGTAAAAAATCCCATTGTGTCTTTGACAGTCAAATTGTGACTCAATTAAAAAATATTTAGGTACATTATCAAATTGAAATCTTATGTTTTTATTTTTAAAACAGTTCAATAACAAATTATAAATCATTGAATAGAACATAATTTATTTATTATTCAAAGTTAAAAAATAAAAGTTACAAAACGTATTCAGTTACTAATGAACCAAGGTTTTAACCAAGTTGTATTTTACTTTCTTAATTTCATGTGAGCCATTTTCTTATTAATTTGTGTTCTTTTATAACTTGAAAATAATATTTCTGTAGATATTTATGAAAAGGTTTGAAAAATTAAAAGCTTGATTCATAATTTTTCATGGTCACAAATTGACAAATTGACTATTAAATAATAAGTAATCTCCCTATAATGAGTATAGGTATACGGTAAAATTAAGATGTTTGAAGAGGGCATATCTACACCTTGAAAATATAGTGTGATACCTAATAACTGATAACCGTAACGAAAAGTACATACCCGCTGTGCATGTATACTAAATATAGGAAGAAATATATTTTATTATTTGTATACATTGCTCATTTGAATGTATCTACCATTTGATTATTTTTCTAAGCATGTCTATATTCAATATTGTAATAAAACTAATATTTTATGTCTAAGATACAGGTAATAGATAATGCAGTGCTGCGTCATAGAACGATAATGACACAATTTTATTATTATTTGTTAGGAACTCAACAGTACTACGTAAATTTGTAATTAGTTATTAACCTACTTTAAAATGTAATATACCTTATGACTAAATCTTAGATAAAATTGTAGTAGCCAGTAAGAATTAACAATTTTGTAGGTTTACATGGAAAAATGTAACTATAGTTAGCAATTTTGCATCTGTTGAGTGTAATAACGTACAAATAAGATAAATATAAAAACGACTCCTGTCGATAGTTATATTAAAATCAGATGTTAAAATTAAGAACCTGTATGATTCTCTACACTTTGAAGTGCTGGTGTTCAAAGGGCTCTTGATATTGTGAATTCGAAAATTTGATCAAATACACCGTATACAGTATAATTTTATACAAAATACTAATATAATGTAATATCTACAATCAATATAATAGTATGTTATATTTATTTTAATGCCTTACCTGACTCGCAGTCGTCTCTGGGCTATGCCGTAGCAGTTTTAAATGATACAAATTAATACTTATAAACACACAAATCGAAATAATGAACACACACTGATCATTGTTCGTCATAAGGAGTCCAGATTACCACTGAGATGGCTGATACTCATGCACTGGTTAAAAGGACGACACGGATATGCTGACCAGTGAGTGGCAGGCGGCTTTATCAAAGGTCTTTTGCGCATCCGGGAACTAGATATTTTCTCTTCGGCGACAAAGACCTTTTTCAACTGTTCATTTTCTTTGGTGGCATAGTATAAGAAAGACGCAAGCCTTACGCTCTACTGTTGCAAGTACGTGCCGATCCCTTGATTCGTGATCGTATAATACAGTTCGTATCTTTTTGTCGGTGACAATATAGTTTTATTGGGGGTGTCAGATGTCTGAGTGCGACCGTTTTTTATTAGTTTATTACATTTTAGTTTACTTATTATAATGATGTGAGAGCATATTATTATTACACGAGTCCGAGTTCTTGTTGCGGTGCACTCATGCGAGGGCTGAGTTATTGAACATTTTTCATGCTTCGGTTTATTTTGAGCGTTTAATCACAAATTATTTGATCATAATTCATAACACCTTTAAAAGCGCCAGCACATGTGTCACAGTGTATGTGTTGAATACTTGGATAGTTGGATACGATTATTTGGTGATAACTAATGAGGTATAGCAGTGTAGGCGAGTGCGGAGTTAAGTGTGAGTATCCTATATTCTCACTAGGGTTATCACTACTTATCTTATTTTTATAACAATGGGATACTTACATTTCTTAAATGGCAATTTTATATTTTTTTTCATTTGTTTTTAGATATTTGGGTACGTTATTCCAGTTTTTCTACCATATTTCCAATGTTTTTTTTAAATATTATTACCTGATTATCCCCTAATTTGATGTGAAGTCTATTTTTGAACGACAATATAATATTATATCCACATTTGTATTGCTTTAATAGGTATCCACGAGAAATCGTTAGAAGAACTCCATGCTCGCTACGAACGCAAAAAGCAGTTGTTGTTAGAGGAGTTGAAACATAACTTTAGGTGGATGAGAGATATATTCAGTAGAGACGATGAGCGCTTGGACCTTATGTCTATTATTTTCGAGTCACGCAACGACGACGACACACAACAAACCCACATAAATTTCGAAGACTCGATTGCCGTATTAAACAATGAGGTCGGTACCTATATCATATGTCCTATATATTTATAGTCGTACCTATTCATTTTGTTTAAATTCTGATTATATTTCATATTGTGTATTGCACTTAAAGAATCGAATGCACCAACAGATAATTTTTAATAATCTTAAATCTAAAAGCAAAAACTTTTTAGTGTACCTATAACTTAATAAGAAATAACAATAATTCATTATAAGTTATAACATTATTAGGTAGGTATATTGTGACCTGTGAGTGTCTGTTGTTTGAATTTAGATGCTTTTCGAGAAAGACAGGTTCACAAAAATACGTTTCGCGGAGATACAAACGACCATGAAGAAATTTCAAAAAGTCCTAGACGACTACACCAATGAAACTGAGTCTAAAAAGAATCATTACAATTATTTAAAAATGCGAGATGAAGCCAACACCGCGTCTATCGAAGAGAACAACAAACGAATTCACGCATATTCTGTACGCCGGTTATGCATGTTTTATATAATATTATTAATATATGTAATCATTATAAATTCATAACAAATACAACGGATACTTAAATTGCAGACAACATACAACGCAGTGTTTAGATTTTGCTAAATATAGTCCGCATTTATATCAATACATACATTTTTGATATCAACAAATAACAATATAATAATATAGATTACACTTATTTGTTAATAAGTTTAGGTATGAAAGTACAAAACCAAATTAGCTTTTGAGATTCTTAAAATAATATAGGTAGTCAATTTTGTATTTTACTTATAACACTAGGTACATTCCTGCTAAAAAATCGTATTTTAAATTGTTTTTTTATCTTGGTAAATTTAAAAATTTTTTTTCGTTTATAAAACCATGATTTCAGTTTTGTATTCTGAAATTAAATAATTTTGACCTTTCTAAATACTTTTAATCAAAAAGTATTTGTTCATTTTGTTCAATTTAAGAATATTTATACTTTATGGGTAGGTACAGCAACATTTTTTTGAAAAGTATTTTTAGTAGCTACCGCTTGAGATATAAAAATACATTTTTGCAAGATTGCCATTTAAAATAAGATCGCGTAATCAAATAATAACAAGGGGGTCAAGTGGATGTCGCTCCGCTGTACAGTAGGCTACAAGTGATCACTGTACTATAATGGATGGTATTAAATTTGAATTCAATGATATAATATCATTGTATAAGAAAAACGATTCTGAGCGGAGACGGTATGTCAGTCTAGGATATTTTAAATTATATTGATATTGTTATTATACGGTAGCTGCTAAGTTGAATTAATATTATTCATTATTATTTAATTATTAACCTAAAATTATCAGTGATGCTATAAAATATTATAATATATACTTTTACTCGTTAAAGTTGATTTTAATATGTAATTCCGTCCAAATTTGAACTTAAAATGTCTATAAAAAATAACTGTGTTTAAATATTTTTAGATTTTTTGAATACAGTATGTACTATTTATTAGAATCTTTATTTTAAATTTTCAATCCTTAGTTAAGAAAACTGAACATTTTATAATTGTTTAATTACAATGATTGATAATTTTCGAGATTTTGATAAATGTTGTCAAAATTCGAACTTTAAATGATTATAAAAAAAATGTGTGCCTATGTATTTTTAATATTTTTCAATTGCTATTGTAATAATATATCAGGAGCCTTGTATTAAATTTTCATTATTTTTGGCCCAACAAATAAAATTTTATTGATATTAATAGAAAAAAAAACTAAAAATTTGAAAACTGAAATCGTCCGTAAAAAGCTGAAAAACAGTCAAAATATATTAAAATTAGATGGTGTATAGAAATAGCTTATATAAACATTCAGTGAAATTTTCATGCATCTACAGTTATTTGTTTTTGAATTGCAACAAAATAAGAAAATCGCTACATGAGAAATCGAGTGAATATCGAATCTTGTACAAATTTGAACTTAAAATGCTCATAAAAATTTATTATGACTTGCTTATAAACTTTTTTTTATTGATAAAATTAGGGAAACTTATGAGGAATCTTGTATTACATTTTCAAATCTTAGATTTAAAAAGAAAAATTTTTATGAATTTCTAACTCAAAATAAATTGCACATTTTCGTCATTTTTACGTATTTTGTCAAAATTTGAACTTTGATTACATATAAATAAAAATTGTGACTACGGATTTTTAATATTTTTCATCTGCCTTTGAAACTATATATTAGAAGCCTACTATTAAATTTTCAAGATTTTTTACCCAACAAATAAAATTTTATTGACATTTATAGAAAAAAAAACTAAAAAAATTGGAAACTGAAAATGTCCGTTAACAGCTCAAAATAAGTCAGAATATTTTGAAAATGGTATGGTGTGCAGAAAATGCATATGTAAACATTCGGTCAAAATTTCATGTCTCTACGGTCATTTCTTTTAGAGTTATACCAAAAACCAAAATCGATTTTGTCGAAAATTGGTTTTCCGTAAAAATTCCCGTTTTTCCCAAAATTTTTCATTTGTTTTTCCAGGCGCTCATGAAAACTACTGGGAAATTTTAACTTTTGACCCCCCAAAGTACCAACTAGATTCACTTTCCTATCAGAAAAGGTACTATTAAAGAAAATCGAAGCATTTTTTCTGTACTAAAACGTGATGACAGACACAAAAATAAAAAAAAAAATAAAAAAAAAAATAAAAAAAAAAACACACATCATTGTAAAACCAATACATTCATCGCTCCGCTCAGAATCTAAAATAAGTATCTAGGTATACTTGACTACTTCAAACTAAAAAGTAAAACCAAATAAAAACATTACAAAACCACAATAGTTGATAAGGAAATTTGCTGTAGAGTGAAATTATTTGTGTAAACTGCATTAATTTATCAATATAATATAGATTCATAGACCATTATATTATAAAATATAGCTACTTATACTCGCTTACTCGTATTATGCATATAACTATAGAAGTAGTACTGAGTTTACTGACTACTGACATAGAGGCATTATGTATGTTCAATACTCATTACACGCATTATATGTATAGGAAGAGATCAAAATGCTAACACAGCTATGTGCCAAACGCGAAGCCCAATATGAGCAACAAGAAAACGAATTGAAACGGGACCGTGAAGACCTCATAAAACGAGGTTTCGTGGCACAAAATCAATTAAACGTTAATCGAAACGAGTATAAAAATAAACTTGAAGCAATGACGAAAGTATACAAAAACGTTATTGACGTAAGGATGATTAGCTTATAGGTATATATACACAGTGGCGGATTTCCAACATTTATTCTGGAGAGGGGGGAGGTTCCTGAAAAATAAGATATTATATTATTTAAAAGCACTGATTAAATATATTTGATCAAAGGTTCAAAGGTACTTATTATTTTTATTTTGATAAATATATAATTGTTGAAAAATTAAAAATAATTATTCAACATACTATTTCAGTTTATTTGAAACAGGTAAATGATATATAAATAATCCTATATACTAGTGTATATAATATAAAATAAATATGTAAATTGGTGTCTGAGAAGGTCCAGTGTCCCTGTACCTCCCCCCCCCACCCCCGTAAATCCGCCACCAAGTAGACAATATTATTTTTCTGTTTAAAAATTAAACTATTTGTTTGTGTTGATGTTGCGTTAAGAAATTAACAAATATTACAAAAAAAGGCGAGAGAATAATTAAAACAGCGGACAATTGTGCCAAACTAATGAATGACGATGACAATAACACAATCTGTCCAGACGAAGACAATAACGGAGAAGTATGTATACATATTATAATATAGACTCCAGTACCCCACGTATCTATAAGGTATAAGACATATATAAACATAGTGCATATTAGGTCCAAATGTATTAAATGTATTAATTTATTAATAAATATTATAAATTGTAATACGACTGCAAGATGTTTTTTTTTTAATGCTAAACACACTTCAAATAGAAATCTAATTCAAATTTGGTTAGGTTTTTATATAATTTGAAGTAGGTAGGTATCAGGCTAAGAACACTTAATTGTTGTACAGTAGTTTTAGTTTCTTAGGTGTTCAAATAAAATATTTTATTAATGTCGTTTAAAAAGAGTCAACTACAAAATCACTGTAAAAAGAAGTTGTTTGTTTTGCAAGAATACAGCAGTGCTAATAAAGATCTTAATGTATCCATAAATTATGAGAAAAAATTGGCTTAGAAAAATAAAACAAATATGCGGAAGACAATATATAACTTATTTACTTATAATATCTCATACAGGAATAAAAAAAAAAAAACCGAATGGTATATAAACAATAATAGGTACACGTCGTTGTGTAGTTACAAATTGTAATAACAATTACCTATTAGATGCAATTACACTATGCCATAGTACCTAAAAAATCGTTATGTTAAATTATTAATAATACCAAGTGTTCGTTTTAGGAATTCGATAAAATGTCGAAATTCTGGAAGCGTTACGCTCGAGTGGACGTACAGTGTCAAGAGCTGGACGTCAGACGAACAAAAGCAGCACAGGAGAACAAAGACCTGAAAGCCGCTCTGACCTACTACTTAAAGACTATTGCCCGGCCGGCGTCGGTGCAGAGGGACATAAAAGACGGCGGCATACAGTTGAATTTGCTTCCAGTCAAAGCTGGATGAAAATATTTTGAAACGCTTCAAATGGTCGACTACATAATATAATAATTAAGAATACTATAGTAGAATTAGAAATAATGCACTGCAGCGTTATACACATAATATAATAAATACCTATATGGTATCATTGGTATCCGCCAATCTAATGAATTATTTTTCACAAATTAGATTCTTATTTACGACCTCCAGCTCGAAATGGCATTACAATAATTAATATTTAATAAACTTTTCATGGCTAACAACACCACATTTTAAGACTTAAAAAATTCCTGAATCTTCAATACCTATTGCAGAGGCCAGAGAG
>JANEHU010001160.1:0-72756 GCA_027563435.1 Nasonovia ribisnigri
AAATCATATTAGTCTATATTGAAAGAAATCTACGTTATTTAAGTCATGGAATACTTTTGATTTGACATAATAAAACTATTTTGTGTCAGCCCAACTGATAAAATTTCTTTAGCTTACTGATTTTAGTATTAAAATAATATTATCCTAGCATTAGTATGGCCCATATTTTTTGACGCTAAAATATTATTATAATTTTGATAGGTATACTGTATAGTTGTTGTTATTGTAATACCAATCATATACTTGCATTATCAGTATTTAGTATAGTATTATATTATTATGAAATTCAATTTAATGTGTTTCATGTATACAAGGTATAAACATAAAAACTTACAAATAAAATATCATTAGTTCTAATGAATATTCAAACATTTTAGACAAAATTTGATGGTAAAATTGATTACTTAAATTAAGTAGTTAATGTATAATGAATTTTTTAAAAGATCAATAATTTAGTACTACCTACTTAAAATAATTTGAAACGTAATACCTTTTTTTTAAATATTATTTTTGGGAATTTCCTGACATAATAGTTTATTTCTTAAACTATTTACTATCCATATAATATTCTTAATGTATGTAGAACGTTTAACGAATATTACTGTTTTATTTTTATTTGTGAGATTCTTCTATTAGTCTGTTGCACCCTGTATAGCTTTTGAATTCAGATACCTATCTAGTTTATGTTTAGGTACCTTATTGTGATGGAAAATAATGTACAACTTAGCTCCCTTGTTGGCCAATATATCATAATGAATTTTTTAAAAGATCAATAATTTAGTACTACCTACTTAAAATAATTTGAAACGTAATACCTTTTTTTAAAATATTATTTTTGGGAATTTCCTGACATAATAGTTTATTTCTTAAACTATTTACTATCCATATAATATTCTTAATGTATGTAGAACGTTTAACGAATATTACTGTTTTATTTTTATTTGTGAGATTCTTCTATTAGTCTGTTGCACCCTGTATAGCTTTTGAATTCAGATACCTATCTAGTTTATGTTTAGGTACCTTATTGTGATGGAAAATAATGTACAACTTAGCTCCCTTGTTGGCCAATATATTAGTAATGCTTTTATATGTGGACGTGCAATAAGCTGTATTATTCGTTAGGGGAAGTGTGTGCATAAAATATGTCCATGGACGTCTGTTTATTCGAAAGGAATAACAAAACGGATGGTATTATTATGGCTTTTAATAATAGAGTCGTATAAAAATTAATGATAGTGATCAAAACATTTATACTTTGTGTGAACAAAAAAATATTTCTTAAACTATATATTTTTAAAAAATATTAGATATTATGATTAGTTTCCACCAATTCTTTTTTTCATATTCATTATAAAAATGTATTTTAATTTTAATTTATTATTACTGTATTCACATTTTGATGGTCACATTACCATTTATTTGGTTTTTGTTTTGTACTTTAAAAAAAAAAAACATATAGGTATATTTCATTTTCATGTTACTTTTAATGCATTTGTTAGCCTAATTTTTGTTTATATATTTCAGTTTATTCATTTCAACAAATGTAGGTATTATAGTTCAAATTTTTCAAGTTTCACTAAAATACCAACATTAAAAGCAAAACCATAATATTATTAATACGAAAAAATAACCTACATTTCTAATTTAATTGTTTTACATTTATACATACCTATATATTTTGTTTGGTTTTAGATAGTGAATTAAAATAAAACTTGAAAGTAATTCAGGAAATTAATTAGATTGATTTATTTTAATCTATTTATTCTGTTCGTTGCACGATTGTTCAATATATAATACAATTCTAAGATAAAAATATAATACAACAATGATAAAAGAAGATAAGTATTTACGTCAAACAATCAGTAGATGTATGTATATATGTATATATATTATAATTATTCAATATCATATTATTTAAATTTTTGTGGTTCACTCATAATAACACATACGTATATTTATAAATTATCGATTATAACCGCCCATACTTAAGTAGGTAACTGTACCACTCACTCGTTTTCCATTCATGACAAGTTCACTTGTATTACGCAAGTACATATAATATAATTGCGTACCTACATAATAATTTAAAAATTACTAAATAATAAATATCATACTTGGATGTGTTATTTTTTATTTATTAATAATTACAAACAGTATTAATAACTTTTTGTGGCTCGGCGTAGCGCAGTGGCAGAAATTAATCACACAACGTGATTGAGAGTAAGCAACGGCTGCTACTATTAATTCCCGGATGGGTGACCACCCGAATCCATAGTGGAAAAAACCTTGCCACGCATACACGTGTTTCCAACTAAACGTACCAACCATAACAGCCTTTCCAACCCTACCAACCGTAACCCCGACAATAATGACCATAGGTTTCCGGGCTCTAGACAAATAAATAAATAATTTTGTATCAAAATCTGTTTAAATAAAATATAAAATAAATAAATTATATGGACATATTAAAAAGAACATAATTTAAACTTTTAGAATAACAATAATAGAATATAATATTGCACCAAGTAATCGTAAATTTGTTTGCCATAGTCGCATCCGTAGAATTTTACATTACAGTAACGAACATATATCTAATTTCGATATTTCCTTTGATAATAGTTGTAAGATGAAAAAATTGCTACTTGTTTTTAGTTTATTTTTATATGTTATTTTCAACTTATATTATATAATAATAATGTACCTACTGTACACTCTACCCTCACGGGCGTTTCTATCAATAAATTAAAATAAATACAAGGTGACTCTTTGAATGTTAAATAATTATTATCTCTAAGGTTATTATTCCCAAGAGTATAAATGATTTTGGTAATATTTTTTTTTACATACTTTTGCGCCATTAAAAAATAACAATTTTGAAAAAACACAAATTTTTTTTCTATTTTAGAATGATATTTGTATGCAAGTTTTATAAAAAAAATAGAATCTTGTCTCTACTTTAAGGAGGTTAAAATTATAAATTTCCAGTACATTTCATAGTAATAAAAAACGAAAAAAAAAATAATAATGTAACAGGAAGTTTTTACGCAGAAATAGTTTTTGACTAAATCAATTTCCCTTATTTTGTTGTAATTCAAATACAAATAACCATAGATACTTAAAATATTAACAAAATGTTAATATTATATTTTGAAAAAAATAATATCATCCAATATTTTTCTTTATTAAATAAAGTTTCCCTGACGGCTGACATTGTCATCTAAACTTATTGCTAACCAAATTACATATTTTTGCTCTTTTAAGATATTGTAGTAATTTTACATACATTTAAATTTTAAACAAAGAAAAACTATTATAGTACCTATATTTAAAAAATATTATTGGGAAGATTTGAATCTTTTACACGTATTATAATATTTCATACACACAATGGCATTATTAAAACATTTATATTAATTTTCTGGTATTGTCTATTTATATTATTTACAGAACGAACATATTCATATCATTATACGATAAGTTTGTATTAATTCAAAAATCAATGACAATAATTGGTATATGATACACCAATATATATAATATTGTATATTATAATATTCAGTATAGTTAAAATGTTTTCAGAAAAAAATAATTCAACTTACCGTATTAGGTACTGGTAGTGAAATAAGTTCTATTATCGAATTGTATTCTATACTTATAAAAATCAATATTTCTTTCTTTGTATTTTATAGATTCAAAAACTATTGGGCTGTTTTAAATAAAAATGTATATCAACTAATTCAATGGCAAAATTGAACTACATCACCAACCGGTCTACTGCAACGTACCAATTAATATTTGGTAACGATGAAACATGGAGGGAAAAATTACCTTCTATAATTTTGTATAAATACCCTACGGTCGATGATCATAGTCACCAGTTACTTCTCTCCTGTTCATTTGATTAAGTCAAATAATCCAAAAAACAACCAAAAATGGCCGCTAAGGTAAAAAAACTAAAAAAAATCTACAAGTGTAAATTTAAAATTTTTCAATCGATTTCGTGTATGAAATCGTATCGGTAATATAATATATTTTTGTAAAACATGTTTTTATTGTTTTTCTTTTCAGATGATCATATTCGCTGCCTGTGTGGCCACCACACTCGCCCAATACGCCGCTCCGGCTTACCCGGCACCCGCTTACTCCGCACCGAAGGCATACGCCCCGGAACCCACATACGCCCCGAAACCATACAGCTTCGAATACAGCGTAAACGACCCACACACCTACGACGTGCACAGCCAATCTGAGCACAGCGACGGATACGGCAACGTCAAAGGAACTTACAGCCTTTTGGAATCCGACGGTTCCACCCGCGTCGTCGACTACACCGCTGACTCATACGGTTTCAACGCTGAAGTCAAGAAAATCGAAGGACACGGTTACAGCGCACCCGCCCCAGCCTACAAGCCCGCTTACTCAGCACCAGCTTACTCTGCACCAGCCTACAAGCCCGCTTACTCTGCACCAGCCTACTCTGCACCAGCCTACGCTGCACCAGCTTACTCTGCACCAGCCTACAAGCCCGCTTACTCAGCACCAGCTTACTCTGCACCAGCATACTCTGCACCAGCCTACGCTGCACCAGCTTACTCTGCACCAGCCTACGCTGCACCAGCTTACAAACCAGCCCCATACAAGGCATACTAATTTCCAACCAAACCATTCCGACTGCGTCACAACACCTATCACTGAGCTGAATCTCGTCTATACGGGAAACGGCTTTAAACCTCTCATCGTCCGAACATGTTAATTTATTCAATTGTTAAATTATTTGTCAAATAAATAATAAATTATTTATTTGATTTACATAACAATTCGATTGTATTTTATTTTCACCTTCCTATACCTATGACCATTTATCAACCCTCGTCGTTCCTGCTTCCTAGACCGGTAACCGGAAGTTTAATAATTTTATTGGTTTCAGTTCATCAAAATAAAAAAGAAATATTTTGTTAAGATCGATTTGTGAATTACGATATATATATTCGATAATACACATTTATGAGTTACTTAAAAAAAATGCATTAGACTATACGAATTAAATGTCTGTCTTAAGGTTTTTTTTAAAAGGTAGTTAAATCATAATATATGATGAGTAACATACTTTTATTATGATAGTAAATAAATAATTTTATTTTTACATTTGCATACATGTGCTGTATTTTGTAATGATTTTTAGATTCTGAGCGGAGCGATGAATGTATTGGTTTTACAATGATGTGTGTTTTTTTTTTTATTTTTTTTTTTATTTTTGTGTCTGTCATCACGTTTTGGACAGAAAAAATGCTTCGATTTTCTTCAATAGTACCTTTTCTGATAGGAAAGTGAATCTAGTTGGTACTTTGGGGGGTCAAAAGTCAAAATTTCCCAGTAGTTTTCATGAGCGCCTGGAAAAACAAAATGAAAAATTATGGGAAAAACGGGAATTTTTACGGAAAACCAATTTTCGACAAAATCGATTTTGGTTTTTGGTATAACTCTAAAAGAAATTACCGTAGAGACATGAAATTTTGACCGAATGTTTATATATGCATTTTCTACACACCATAGCATTTTCAAAATATTCTGACTTATTTTGAGCTGTTAACGGACATTTTCAGTTTCCAATTTTTTTAGTTTTTTTTTCTATAAATGTCAATAAAATTTTATTTGTTGGGTAAAAAATCTTGAAAATTTAATAGTAGGCTTCTAATATATAGTTTCAAAGGCAGATGAAAAATATTGAAAATCCGTAGTCACAATTTTTATTTATAGGTAATCAAAGTTCAAATTTTGACAAAATACGTAAAATGACGAAAATGTGCAATTTATTTTGAGTTAGAAATTCATAAAAATTTTAGATTCTGAGCGGAGCGATGAATGTATTGGTTTTACAATGATGTGTTTTTTTTATTTTTTTTTTATTTTTGTGTCTGTCATCACGTTTTAGGACAGAAAAATGCTTCGATTTTCTTCAATAGTACCTTTTCTGATAGGAAAGTGAATCTAGTTGGTACTTTGGGGGTCAAAAGTCAAAATTTCCCAGTAGTTTTCATGAGCGCCTGGAAAAACAAATGAAAAATTATGGGAAAAACGGGAATTTTTACGGAAAACCAATTTTCGACAAAATCGATTTTGGTTTTTGGTATAACTCTAAAAGAAATGACCGTAGAGACATGAAATTTTGACCGAATGTTTATATAAGCATTTTCTACACACCATATCATTTTCAAAATATTCTGACTTATTTTGAGCTGTTAACGGACATTTTCAGTTTCCAATTTTTTTAGTTTTTTTTTCTATAAATGTCAATAAAATTTTATTTGTTGGGTAAAAAATCTTGAAAATTTAATAGTAGGCTTCTAATATATAGTTTCAAAGGCAGATGAAAAATATTAAAATCTGTAGTCACAATTTTTTTTTATAGGTAATCAAAGTTCAAATTTTTACAAAATACGTAAAATGACGAAAATGTGCAATTTATTTTGAGTTAGAAATTCATAAAAATTTTTCTTTTTAAATCTAAGGTTTGAAAATGTAATACAAGAATCCTCATAAGTTTGCCTAATTTTATCAATAAAAAAAAGTTTAAAAGCAAGTCATAATAAATTTTTATGAGCATTTTAAGTTCAAATTTGTACAAGATTAGATATTCACTCGATTTCTCATGTAGCGATTTTCTTATTTTGTTGCAATTCAAAAACAAATAATTGTAGATGCATGAAAATTTCACTGAATGTTTATATAAGCTATTTCTATACACCATTCAATTTTGAAAATATTTTGATTTGTTTTGAGCTGTTTACAGACATTTTTAGTTTTCAATTTTTTTAGTTTTTTTTTTTATAATTGTCAATAAAATTTTATTTGGTGGGCCAAAAAGTCTGAAAATTTAATACAAGCTTTCTTATATATTGTTACAACATCAGTTGAAAAATTTTAAAAATACATAGGCACGATTTTTTTTTATAAGCATTTAAAGTTCGAATTTTGACAAAATTTGTCCAAATCTCGAAAATTATAAATCATTGTAATTAAAAAATTATAAAATGTTCAGTTTTTATAACTAAGTGTTGAAAATTTAAAACAAAAATTCTCATAAATAAATCATACTGTAACCAAAAAATCTAAAAAATATATCAACACATTTATTTTTTACAGACATTTTAATTTCAAATTTAGACAAAATTTCATATTTAAACCAAGAATAATGATTTTAGTTATTTTGATATAATTTAAAAATATTATTTGTTGGTATATGAAACTTTTAGAATATATTGTTATATTTTATATACACGCAATGGCATTTTAAAATATAATTCTTTGAGAAAAATGAATTTAACCAACTATAGTAAATACTAATGCCTATAATACTAAAATTAATTACTTTATTCACAATAATATCATCAAATACATTTAGACTTAGTAAGATATTATAGACTGACTGACCGTCTTCCCTCAGAATCGTTTTTCTTATTCAATGATATTATATCATTGGATTAAATTATTAAAATCTAACACAATCCATTACAGTGACTCACTATTGTAACCTACTGTACAGCAGAGCGACATACACTTACCCGCCCTTTTTGTGTCTGTCATCACCATTTAGGACAGTAAAAATGCTTCGATTTTCTTCAACAGTACCTTCTCTGATAGGAAAGTGAATCTAGTTGGTACTTTGGGGGATCAAAAGTTAAAATTTCTCAGTAGTTTTCAAAAGCGCCGTGAAAAATAAATGAAAAACTAAGGAAAAAATTTTCGACATAATCGATTTTGGTTTTTGGTATAACTCTAAAATGAATGACCGTAGATACATGAAATTTTGACCGAATGTTTATATAAGCATTTTCTACACACCCTAGCATTTTCAGTTTTCAATTTTTTTAGTTTTTTTTTCTATAAATGTCAATAAAATTTTATTTGTTGGGTCAAAAATCTTGAAAATTTAATAGTAGGCTTCTAATATATTGTTACAAAAATATATGAAAAATATTAAGTAGTCACAAATATTTTAAGTTCAAAATTTGACAAAATACGTAAAAATGACAAAAATGTGCAATTTATTTTGAGTTAGACATTCATAAAAATTTTTCTTTCTATATCCAAGGTTTGAAAATGTAATACAAGATTCCTCAAAGTTTGCCTAATTTTATCAATAAAAAAATGTTTATAAGCAAGTCAAAATAAATTTTTATGAGCATTTTAAGTTCAAATTTTTCCAAGATTAGATATTCATTCGATTTCTCATGTAGTGATTTTCTTATTTTGTTGCAATTCAAAAACGAATAACTGTAGATGCATGAAAATTTCACTGAATGTTTATATAAGCATTTTCTATACACCGTCTAATTTTTAATATGTTTTGACTGTTATTGAGCTTTTTACGAATCATTAAATTTTCAATTTTTTTAGTTTTTTTTTATTTAAATACCAATAAATTTTTATTTGTTAGGCCAAAAATAATTAAAATTTAAGGCTACTGATATATTGTTACAATAGCAGTTGAAAAATATTAAAAATACATAGCCACACAATTTTTTTTATAAGCATTTAAAGTTCGAATTTCGACAAAATCTCGAAAATGATCAATCATTGTAATTTAACAATTATAAAATTGTCAGTTTTTATAACTAGGGATTGAAAATTGAAAATAAAGATTTTAATAAATAGTACATACTGTAAACAAAAAATCTAAAAAATATATGAAGACAGTTATTTTTCACAGACATTTTAAGTTCAAATTTAGACGAAATTACATATTAAAATTAATTTTAACGAGTAGAAGTATATATTATGATATTTTTCTAGCATCACTGATAATTTTAGGTTAAATAACCAAGAATAACGATTTTAGTTATTTTGTTGTTATTTTATAATATATTAATTCAACTTAGCAGCTACCGTATAATAACAATATCAATATAATTTAAAATATCCTAGACTGACATACCGTCTCCGCTCAGAATCGTTTTTCGTATATAATGATATATCATTGAATTCAAATTTAATACCATCCATTATAAACATTATAAACTTTTAACCTACTGTACAGCAGAGTGACATCCACTTGACCCCCTTTTTTTCTAATTGCTACCAATGTTTTTAGTTAAACAGGGCTCCAAGGTAAATAGAGAAAAGGGCTCTATTTCTATAATCTATACACCTGTGACCGGAGTTAGGTTAGGATATATACGATTCGAAAAAATCGATCACCTTGGTATATGGTATGTTGATTGTCGATTCCGCGATAATGGTGTCTCTCCTGTTTTATGAAAATAGTTATAAATTGTAATAATATACTCTTATGCTGGCCAAGATCGGTAGACGTGTGTCGTTAACAGGATTGATAAAATATGGGGACTGCTATGATCAACGAAAATCGTTGGTAACGCACTCATATTACGGCTAAACAAACTGCGTTTGTACAGAAACATTAAGAGGGCGTTTTCCCCGTATGTGTTGTCTCCGTCTAACACACGTACGATATAGACAAAACTCATTTATGTAGTCTGAGTAGAAATCGCTCAATTTTGGTTCTACAGTAAAAAATACCTATTTTAATGGAAAATATATGACGATATTTCGAAGAGCAAGACGGTGAGTTTTTTTCATTATTCCGAATATAACACTCAATATATTGTTTAAAAATAAGTAAATAGGTAACGACTATTTCAACATTTTTAAACAATTAGTAACTTTTTAAAAATATTTTATTTCTAAAAAACACACTGTCTTGCACACTGAAATATTCTGATATTTCAATTTCATGATAGGTTTTTTTATTCTAAAACCAAAATTGAACTACTTTTACTCAGACTGCACAAACGCATTTTGTCTATGTCGTACGTGTGTAAGACGGTGACAACACATTTTCTAATGAAATAAATGCATAAAAAAGACGTATAAACCAGCTTTTATTGCCGGCGATGAAAGAGCCCGTTGAAACAAGCAAGGGTCTATAGAAGGCGGCCCCCTTTTTGGCCAAAACTTACCGTTCCCTCTTCGGCCACTGTTCCTTTCGGCCAGTTTTCTTTAAAAACTATAACAACTGAACTTAACGATTTTTATATTTAATTAAATATGATTGTATATCTGATACATTATTGTCTACAACTGAGTGAAAAAATAATAAAATAGAACAATTGGCAATAAAATGATTTCATTCAAATAAATTATTTAATAATTAATTTTTGTTTGAAGAATGTTACTATTTTTATCAATATTATCATATCAATAAATTTAATAAATTATTCGAATAAAAATTAACATAGCCGAATAATACATATAGGTAATAACATATAATAATAATACTTATATACCTATAATATAAAAATATGAATTCAATAATTCATTAATTTGTCATAGTTGAAAATATTATGATTTCCGAAAAAAAATTAATATAGTCTAATAACTTCAGTTCAGTTGTTATTATAGTTGTTAAAGAAAACTGGCCGAAAAGGGACAGTGGCCGAATAAGGAACGGTAAGTTTTGCCGAAAAGGTTCAGTGGCAGAAAAGGGAAGGGTACATTTTGGCCGAAAAAGGTGACGCCCGGTCTATAGTTCCACCTATAAAAGAACAAACAACGAAAACGCGCACGTATAAATTGGAAAAAAAAACTTACAGATATCAATGTGTGAGGACGCGTTGTGGTGTACCTCTAACTATGCGGATTTCAATAAGACTTCTTGTAATTTCGTATAGTTCTATAGTATAGTAGTTGTAAACAAATACGCAGTATAATATTATTATTATTATTGTCATCGTTTGCGGCAGAAACAGTGCATGACTATATGTGACTATAATTATTGTAACTACTACAGCTCTTCATTTGTTTCGAAGTAAGTGCTCCGAGATGCATAATAATTAATATTATGCGAATACATATAAAAGTCTTGTATTGTGTGTGTACGCGCGTGTGTGTGTAACGTCATATTGTGATGACGTGTGTAACGTCATGTGATATTGTGATGACGTGTGTTGTGAACTAATATAAAATTGTTTTCGAGATTACGTATGTCGACTACACGTATATACTGTACGCTAACCTCATCTATGGTACTGTCACTTGACCAATGCCACCGAACACGGTATAAAGGTGGTTATGTCGTAAGGTGGTACCATACTACTGTTAGCTAGGTGTCACCTACGCAATACAAAAATAGTAATACTTAATAGTATATTAACATTGTATATAGTAAAAATATACCACTATAGGGGGAGGGGGTATTACCACTCGTCTAAAATGTACCTATGGGTGGGTGGGTGTCATAATTAAATGTTGTCACACCTTTATTTTGGCGACCCGGCGCCACTGAACTTGACACATCATTCTGTATAACTCTGATGTCTGAAATGTTTGAATACGCTCAAGACAGTTTTTGTAGTTCATTACAACAAAAGTATTATTATTTTCATTTAATAATTGAAAAAATGTTAAAGGAAACCAAAGATTTTTAAGTAAAAACAGTTTTAAAATAAATTATAACCGTAGATACATGACATTTTCCCCCAATGTTAGAATTTTCTATACACCATATAATTTTCAAAATATTTTCACTCTTTTAGAGATTTTCAAATTTCATTTTTTTTTTACTATAGTAGATACAAATGTTTTCGAATGATCAAAACACTTGAAAATTTAATACAAGGTGCCTCGTAATAATTGTTTTTACCTATCGGTAGTGGAAAATAAAATAAAGTTGAGCGTAAATCCACAGTAAAATAATATGTTTGGATTAAAATAAACATTTCTCCTCAAATAATTTTTATTTTTTTGTTGAAATTAAAAATATATTAAATCATTGAAACTTGAAACATTCCATTGCTACAACAATTATATAAATTATAAATTTTTGTTTGTAGTAATCTTTTTTACGAATAATATAAATATTGCAGATGTTTTCATTGTTAGATTAACCTTGATAATTAATTATATTGCATATTCAATCAACATTAATAAATATTTTATTTGAGTTCTTAAAACTATTACCTATATAATATTCAAAAGGATTTAAAAAAATAATGACGCTGAGCCGTTAGTGCCCGTTACACAGACGTTTACGAGCTTTATCTGCCTTGCACTCGTAAACCCTTTGTAACTAACCCTTTGTAACTAAATGCTTATACCTACATATTTTATAAGTTAGTAGGTACATAAAAAAATCTATAAAATGTTTATTGTTAATAACACAATTTTATTTTAAATCATTATCACTGAAGCTTTTTATAAATAATTACTGAAAATTAAAAATGTATATTATGTAAAACATGCATATAAGGTAGATGGTAGGTTAAGACAGCAAAATACTGAATTACCAACATGAAAACTTAACCAATAATAGGTATTGACTATTAACTGTTAAATTAGTATACATTCTGTTTTCGGATTTATTAAAATTAAGCATTTCAGACTTTCGTCTGAAATAATTTTGGACTAAACCAATCACTTCTCTATATTTATAGATAATATTACCCTGGAATACCTACTTAGTACTTGATATAGCCATATGGGTAAGGCCGTAAGGGTATAATATATATCATATTATGACAAATGATAAATATGCATCTGCATTAATGTAAGTATTTTTACTGATAGGCTATATTGTCTATATTATAGGTACCTCTACTATATTATTATGTAAGTATTTCAGTATTAGCTGAGTACCTACCTACTACCTGTTGTAAGCCAACTCGTACAAATGACGGACAGTGGAATTTAGGATGAACTCAGGTGTAATTAATATGATATAGACTCATTGTTTATTTATTAGTTGTAATTTTATTCAGATTAAAAACACTTGTAATTTTGTATTGTATTGTACGTATGATAATCCACACGGAATAATTCTAATTGTTCAGGAAATATTCAGTTTCACTCGAATATTTTCTAAGTCTAAATTAATTAAATTCGAAATATTCTAAGTCTAAAATATTAAATCGGAAAGCTAGCTGGAGCCTGGGTAGCTGAGTCAGTTCTACCTCCTTTCCCAAGCCTATCGATAAAGTTATCACGTACCCACGTTCCCACAATCTTCTCGGAAGTGCTCGTGGCCGACGATCGAAGCGTACGTTCTATATAATGCATTAAAGATATAAATATGAATATAATATGGATAAATATGAATATAATCACCCATGGTCATTATATTCTTTAGTGTTTGAGGTTTTGTTTAGGTACCTACTTGAGTGGTTTCTAAACCTTTATTGGAAATTATTTTATCTGAAGGTTGATTACTCTTAACTATGTGGCCATGTGGGTACTTAGCCAACAATAAAATAATATAACATAAAGTCACCCTCTCTAGAATGTATATCTTGTCCACCGTAGCTAACACTTTCATGATTAGGTAATTTATTTCCTATCTATAGGTTTTCTATTATCCTATTCCAAGAATTATATTTATATTTATTATTACAAACTAGACGTGTATTGTTACGTGATAGTAATAATTGTAATGTGTAATTATCTATTCTAACGCTGGCGGCTAGTCCCCACTCCCCAGCATATCTATATATACCTAATGTGACACACTTATGCGAGACTGGTACAGTTTCCAACTATTATTTATATTATCTAAATGACTAAAATTTAGTGTGAACAGTGTCAATACTTATGTCAGTGTGTAGCGTTCTTACCAATATATTTTTATCCGAGTAGAAGTCACATCCGGGACCATTGATCGGGTTGAACATAGATTATATACGGCTTATTAATAAGCTATATAATCGGCTTTTAGATTTTAACGGCAGGTTCTGCTAAGCCACTATTGCTTTGATTAATTTTTCGGGAACATATTATAGCCTTGACTAGTCAGGGTCGGACTGGGTACTAAGGGCGTCACCAGCAATTCACTTATAAAAGGCCTCAACAATAGTGATAAATAATAATAATTTACTTGAAAAAGATGATTATTTTTTTTCAACTAAAATGATCATAAATAAACAAACTTTATAATTTACAATTGTTACTCAAGACAACATATTTATATCTTTATTTAATGTTTTCTTTAATTAAATTAAATTACAGTTTATTTTATAGTAATTTTTAAGAATCGATTATAATAAATTATCAAAAATGTCGGTAACTATAGGTATACCTAATTTTAACAAATTAAAAAAATGTTATTTATTGATTTAAGGCAAGGAGGGAAATGTAGAAGGCTTTATAGAAGAGTATGTACCTATAGAATCAAACACCTTGTGTTAATTGTTAAGACACGATATAAACAAATAATAAAATGACAATATCATTTTTATTTCATTTTAAATACAATTTTTATATTATTATAAATCAAGGATAGTAATAATTACAATTAAGAAAAATTTAATTCTAAAATAATAATCGTTTCATTTCAATAGATGTACTTGCAAGCTTATCAATAATGTCATCATAGTTGCATTCGGAAATAATATTTTTCCGTTCATTAGGTAGGGCCCCATATACATAGACAGGTGGGCAAGGGGGCCTCACTGGCTATTGCCAGTCGGTTGTATTGGCCAGTCTGACCCTCTCACCCACAGCTGCAGCCTTGCTTATGACCTGCGCTTCCCCGAAAGCAAATTGTTTAAAGCTCTTCACCCCACCTGATGAAATATTTATATAATTTTAAAAATTCTGTATTATCTATTTACAGTTAATAGTCTATAGTATTTTCAGAACCTTTAAAGTTTAAATGTAGGTCCAGAAATATTATCCATCTACAGCCTAGGATTACACCATGTAGCTAAAAATCAAAAAATAATACAACAATTATATCCAACAACAGACGCGAACTGTATCGTCGTTTGTTTTAAGAGGACGCTATAGTACGCTATAAATGCATTATTGTTTGTCACTAATTTCAATAGTGTGCTGTTAGTTTTGGTTTTAGAGTAAATTGACCCATTGTCAAAATTATAAGTAAGAACATTATCTGTGCTTAAGCTTCGGCGATTTTTTGATATTTTCATTTTAAATATTGGGTTATTGGTATGTGAAATATCACGCTTGTAAATTAAAATATCGAATAAAAGCCGACGCTTAAGCACAGATGTTCTTATCTAAAAATTTGATGATATGTGAATTCACTCTAATATCAAAACTAACAGCACACTACTGAAACTAATGAACGAAAATTTGTTATGTCGTGCATGTGTAAGACTAAGATAACAAATGGACAACGGTCCTCTTAAGAGGACGCTACACCCGCTACCCGCTTGACGTGTTGTTGCCGTCTAACTAGTGTACAACATAGCAAATACTGTTTTGCGCGGAATAGAACCACTCAGGCTGTAGTGATAGTTAAAAGTTTAAAACTTCAAATTGTCAAATTAATATACAATACATTTCAGAACATTATCTGCGAAATAACGTTTTATTTTTTCGATATCACTTACACGAAAAAAGTTCTCATTGTTTTAAAATCCATTATTTTTTGTGTTTTTTTCATACTTGAATAACATTTTTTTGTAGTTCCGATATCGAAAAAATTAAATATACATTTCACAGCTAAACTTCTCATTTTTATGTGGTGAAAATTTCGTTTCTTAGTTATGACTTATGACTCTAGACTTCTCGTTTTTTTTCCCGCACAAAACAGTTTTCTTATGTTTTACATTTGAAAGTCGGAGTCCGGAGACATCACATAATGCGGGTGTACCTCTTATTGGGCCATTCTAGTATGTATATAGGTTTTTCCGAAGACAGGAAATCAATTCAAAATACATATTATTAAAAAGAATAAAGACACTAGTTAATTTTGTCGAACAAATCTTTATAAATAATAAAATTATTATAAGTTATAAGTTATAATAATGGATAATATATTTATTTTTTTTTTTTTAAATAATAATTGTAACCCATCTGACTAAAAACTCGGTGACCGGCGCCTTTTGAAATTTGCAGAGGCAGCCCAGACACCCTAGGCTGCCACCGTAGTCACGCCTATGTTCGGGAACGTCTTGGATTGATGAATGGCCGGAAAGTCCGGGGTTGTTGAATGTGATATCTCGTATATTGAAATGTTTAATACAATTAAATTAATATTGTAACTGTGAACGGTGTCGACAGTACATAGGGATATAAATTGTAAAAAAAATATAATATATTGGTAGTGGTGGATTTACCGTCAGGCAAATTTGGCAGTTGCCTAGGGCGGCAAATTAAGGCCAATATTTTATTAAAAATGGGTACTGTTTTTTAGATTTTGTAATGTAAAGTGAGATTACCCTGAAGGATGGCAAACAAAAATGTTTAATATTTACACATTCTTGTTAATATATAATTAACATTTCTTTTTTATTTTATAACACATAAAACTAAACATCCAAGTAAATTATCAACTGACTATACTGGGACGTATATCGAACTACTAACTCATAAAAATAATCAAATCAAAGAATAAAAAACAAACATTTTAAGTAAAAAAAGAACAATTACATAATATGATGAATTAATAGGAATAAATCATTTTAGAATTAATACGTATTTAAAAATAATTGTTAAATTAAATACGAGCTTCAAAAAATACTAGAAGCCTATAAATATTTTTGTCAACCTTTTTCTTTTTTTTAACTTAAAAACATAAAGCAAAATGAAATATCAAAAATAGCTAAAATACTTTGCCAAATTTATAAAACTGATTTAGATTATGAAGAGTTTGAGCATGAGCTTTTACATTTTCGATCTCTTAATTTCCAAACATAATGAAGAAAAATACACCGCACTAAAACTTATGGAAATAATTTTTAAAAAGAGCGGGTAAGTGGACGTCGCTCTGCTGTACAGTAGGTTACAATATTGGGTCACTGACCACTGTATAATGGATGGTTATGGTCGTTTTTGAATTACAGCAAAATAAAAAATCCCTACATAAGGAATTGAGTGCGAATTTCCAATGTTGTAAAAATTTGAACTTCAAACGATGATAAAAATTTAATTTAATTTTCTTGCAGCCATTTCTTTTGTTGATAAAGGTAGACAAACTCATATGGAATCTTGTATTACATTTTAAATCTTAGATTTAAAAGAAAAATTTTTATAAATTCCTAACGTAACATAATTTTCAAATGTTCGTCATTTTCACGTATTTTGTTAATATTTTAACTTGAAATGCTTATAAAAAAAAATTGTAACTTACTACGGATTTTTAATTTTTTCATCTGCATTTGTAACAATATATTAGGAACCTTCTATTAAATTTTCAACCTTTTTTACCCAACAAATAAAATTTAATTGTTATTCGTAGAAAATAAAACTAAAAATACTAGAAATTGAATATGTCCGTAAAACAGTTCAAAACAAATTAAAATACTTTGAAAATTGTATCGTATATGTAAAGTACCAATATAAATATTCAGTGAACATTTCATGTATCTACGTTCATTTGTTATAGAGTTATACCAAAAACCAAAATTGATTTTGCATGAAAATTCCTGTTTTTCCTTAATTTTTCTTTTGTTTTTCCCTGCGATTTTAAAACTGTTGGGAATGACCTCCCGAATGCACCAACTAGATTCACTTTCCCAGAAGATACTGTGAAGAAAACCATAGAATTATTTCGACTACCTATTGTGTAAACAGACACAAAAAAATTAAAAAATACACACACATCATTGTAAAATCAATACATTTATCGCTCCCCTCAGAATCTAAAATGATTTTAAGTCATTGTTTCCAAACATAAAAATAATTTTGAGGATTTATAATTCAACACCTGCTAAACTACCTAACTGTACTGCGGAAAAATCCTTTTCTTCTTTATAGGGGATAAAAACTTATTTGCGTTCAAAATTAGGGTTAGACAAATCAAACTCTTTGGCTTTTTTGTTGATTGAAAGTGAAATGACATAAGAATTACAATTTGCAGACATAATTCAAACTTTTGCAGAAAAAAAATCAAGACGCAAAGAAATGAAATAGTTTATCTTTTTATCCTATTTTTTCTCATTAGCTATAATATATTGTATAATAATAATAATAATAATAAGTACCTACAGATTTTTTGCTTTGTTTGATTATTTGCTATTGTTTTTTATAGTAATATAATTTAAATTTGATTGAACACATTACTTTGTTTAAGGAACCTAATTATATCTATACAATATTTATATTTAATTGGTAAAGCAAATTAATTTGAAAACATAGTGATAGATTATATTTTAATAAATATTGTATTGGTATATAACTTTCTTAATTAGAACAGTTTATGAAAATGACCAATAATTATTTTTTAGTATCAGTCTTTATGATTTATTTTTTTAGTAGTTATGTTAAGTTAAGTACTTAAAAATACGTTTACTCATTGATAAAATAAACGGGGCAATTGTGTATATTTATCTCTGGATATAATAATTGGTAGGTATATCGTACATGGACTTGCGATTGTCTTGTTTGTTGACAGGTTGAGCGCATTTATCGTTATAAAATCAAATTTCAGGCGTACACAAATAATCGAACAAATAATATTAAAAGCCGGCGCTCAATAGTGATCAAGTCACATAATCACCACACACCTGAATCCTTTTACTATCTCCACATATTCTTTATAGTTTATGTGTACAATCAAATTTAAGTTATTGTCATTGATTAAACTGAGCTATGGGTAAAATTATACTAATTGTTATTTTATTTTATTATGTACATGTTATCTTAACCTAGTTTTGACGAAGGTATAGTTTTATGTTATTACATATTTAAGACACTAAGTGAATACAATTGAATGATTTATTTTGAATTTTACTTATTAGAATATTAGATGATAGTTTTTAAATAATAATATTTCTTATTGCAACTTTATTTAATTTATACATAACTCAAAAACTTAATACAACACTAAACACTATGTTGACGTATTTTGGCCATCTTGTGTAGGTATTGAAAATTAAGAGCACTTGTAATGTGTTTAATATTGCATATTCATTTTAGGATTTTAAAAACTCATGTTAAACGATTTTCAAAGTATATATTGAAATTATATTTGGAAATCCTCAAATTAGGAGCGTGCATTTAACCATAAATAAATGTATACATACTACGGATCAGTGTACTCTTAATTGCATAAAATAAAGTTAGGTACTTTTATTAATTTATTAAAATATTTATCAACTATAGCAAAGATAAAAAGATAGAATGTATCCACAACCGTGAGTACCAACTAGATTAGTTTTTCAATTGATAGATAGCAATACATAACATTTTAGTCTTTAGTTTATAGAAAAAAAATTAACTTGTTCTTACTTCAACCAGAGTATTATAATATTCAGTTACCTCAATGCAAATGTAAAAATTATAATATTTTATTTTAATTTGATTACTATGACAATTGATCAAAATGTTTTATAAAATTGAAAATAAATAAATAGGTGAATATTAAATTACTATTTAATGTGTTTATTTTATATAAATATGATTTAAAAAATCTCTACAAAAAGTTACAATAGTAGATTTCATAAACTGAAACCTTAATTTTAACAACACCCTAAATAGATTCAACAAGCTTAAATCGATTGTGTTGTGGCTTTGGTATAATATTAAAGAATTTTTTGTAAATTGTTTGCCCTTTGCGGTTGCCATAAAATCTTTGAACCCAAGTGTGATTCCAATTTGGATCCATCTTTTCGCATGAAACAACCACTTTACCCTGTTCTAAAGCAAACAATGTGCCGTTGCGCCCGAAACCAACCTGAATAAACAAGTATCAATTCAATATTTCATAAATTAAATAAGGTGATAGTAACTTACATGAAGACCTGGATGAAATCTCAGGTCCCTCTGCAACACTAACATAGTGCCAGCCTGAACTTCACGGCCATCATTATATCTGATACCTCTATGTTTAGGACGAACTCGACCACCGACATTAGCAGTACTTGTACCAGATTTTTTGGAAGCATATCGAACACTGTTACGAACTAAATAAATAATTTAAACACACGTTTTTAATAAGTTAACTGAAGTCTATAGTTAATTTTTAATTTTAATTACTTACGTAATAAGGTCCCTACTGTAGAAATGAGATTGGGAAATGACAAATTACTTAGCATCATGAAAACCAATAGAGAAATATAAAAAATTAAAAACTGACACTAGAAAAATTAGGTACAATATATTAATACTTTGATTTGGAAACTTTAGTATTTTATAATTTTATATCATTGCAATCGCACTTGTAGATAAAAAGATATCAATCCGGCTCATAATACCTATTATCAAATATTTTGAAAGACCTAAAATAGTTTATTCTTCCATGGAAGACCTACAGAAATAAGTGATAGAGAATGATAAAATTAAATCGCTCACTAAAAAATTTCGATAGAGATAGGGTGAGGGTCTAGTCTAGGGAACTTTTCTCTAAAGTTTCCCATTTCGGTCTTATTGTGTCATAGTAGTTTTCACATTAAAAATGGCTTCAGTTTTAAATTTAGTGAAAAGAAATAACTTTGGCAATCTAACAAAGTATTTGGCTACAAATGACCGAACCTATCAGTAAGTAAATATTAGATCAATATTAAATTATTTGTATTGCATGATGACTATTAATTATTATTGACAGACATGTTAGAAATGCATCAAAATGGTATCCGGGTGTCGAAGAAATGAAAAAATTTGAGCGACCTGTAATGTTTGTGCCTGAAGAAGCGGGTGATTGGAAGGTGGAAGCATGGAATTCTAATCCTCAGCCTATTGAACGAGAAGTGAAAAATATGACAATCAATTTTGGACCACAACATCCAGCTGCCCACGGCGTACTTAGATTAGTACTGGAACTGGCTGGAGAGGTAAAACTTGTGAATAACAAATAAATCATAATTTCATTGTATGTTTGTTAAATTGTAGGTCGTTATACGAGCTGATCCTCATATTGGACTTTTACATCGTGGTACAGAAAAATTAATTGAATATAAGACATATACTCAAGCATTGCCATATTTCGATCGTCTTGATTATGTATCTATGATGTGTAATGAACAGTGTTACTCATTGGCCGTGGAAAAATTGTTGAACATTGATATACCATTAAGGGCAAAGTATATCAGAAGTAAGAATATAAATCACTTACAGTAAAACCTGCTTATAACAGAATGATGAGTTCCCAACCGATTTTTTCATCATAAAGGAGTTTCTGTTACAGGAAGACTATAATATACGGAATATAGGTTATTTTCACTTATCCGTTGTTTGAAGATTTCTGTCTTATAATGGGTCCATTATAAGGAGGTTTTACTGTATAATATATATACAAACTGCTTTGCATTTATAATGAGTTTTTTTTAATACTTACGTTTCTGTTTTTAAGCGTTGTTTGCGGAAATTACTCGTTTGTTAAATCATATTATGGCTATTGGCACACATGCCTTAGATATTGGTGCTATGACACCATTCTTTTGGTTATTTGAAGAAAGAGAAAAAATGATGGAATTCTATGAAAGAGTATCTGGAGCTAGGATGCATGCTGCCTACATACGTCCTGGAGGCGTATCTCAGGTATGAAAACATCATAATTCATAAATAACATTAAATAAACTATATTTATATCAAAATTACCTAATTTATTTAGGATATACCACTTGGATTGATGGATGATATTTATCAGTTTTCATCAAAGTTTGGGGAACGTATTGATGAAACTGAAGATATGCTTACTAATAATGGAATTTGGATTGCTAGGACACGTGATATAGGTGTTGTGAGTGCTGAAGACGCTCTAAATTTAGGTTTTAGGTAAGTTTCATTCTGAGTAATTGAAACTTTATTGAAGTAAAAATAATTTTTTTTTTAGTGGAGTTATGCTACGTGGTTCAGGTATCAAATGGGATTTACGTCAAACACAACCTTATGATGCATACCATCTTGTTGATTTTGATATACCTATTGGCACTCGTGGTGATTGTTATGACAGGTTAGTTATTAGTAAGATTAAAATATATTCTAAAAAACTAATGTCCTTAAGAGTTAAAATTATGCAGCGAAAATTCCATAATAATATATATATATATACTGAAAAATATTGCATTACGCATTTGTTCTGTAAAATAAAGTTAAAATATGCAATTATAAAAAAAAAATGCTTTAAAAGTAATAAGAACTTGATATTAATCATCTTTGTTTTCTGATGCTAAAACAAATTGATTTGTCAGTCAAATTACTAATTGTTATCAACCATCACAGCTCACAGGCATAAAAAATATGATTGTGATAGTTAATAATAGCATTGGAGATTGAACCAAATCAAACATTTCTGTTTATTACAATTTAAAAATAAAACAAAAAATTGACTGTAAAAAGAAATGTGTGTTAAAATAAAATAATATATTTGAAAATTTTACATATAAACTCATTAATATAACTAACATTTTTAAATGATAAAATTTGCAGTTATCTTCATAACATACAAAACAAAAATAATATATTTCAAACATAAGTAATAGAAATGGATTTCTATTACATTTTGCTATCTTGTGGACTCACAAAGCATCCTAACTCTAGTTATGAGTAAAGCTCAAATTTTGATCTAAATACATAGATTTTTTTCCGTTACTTGATGAATTAATTTGGGAAAGTGATAAAATTGTTTCAAATGATTTATAATAAAATAAGCCATACTTTATGTTTTTATAATAATTTGTCATAGATTCATGTCATATATTTCACAATAATTCCATTGTTTTCCCACCTTTTTGACAATTTTGTATTCTCTTTATTAATATGTATGTATTTGTAAACTTATAGTTAGAAAAAATTTTATTGGCTAGAACACCGTAAATCCAACAAATATTATTGATTGGCTATTTTAATTTTCAGATATTTATGTAGAGTTGCAGAAATGAGGCAATCACTTAGAATTATTGAACAGTGTTTGAATCAAATGCCAGCTGGTGAAATTAAAACAGATGACATGAAAGTATCAACACCATCAAGATCAGAGATGAAAGTAATAAATTAATTTGCAATATATTTAGCACTACAACTACTATAACTTATTTATACTTTTAGAACTCCATGGAAGCCCTAATTCATCATTTCAAATTGTTTACCCAAGGTTATCAAGTACCTCCAGGTGCTACATATACTGCCATTGAAGCACCCAAGGGTAAAATAAAAATATAATTTGTGTTTTTTATTTAGTTCTAAATAATTAATAATTATATTTTATAGGTGAATTTGGTGTCTATTTAGTTTCTGATGGTACTTCTAAACCATATAGATGTAAAATTAAAGCACCTGGATTTGCACATCTTGCTGCATTAGAGAAGATTGGGAAAAAACACTTCCTTGCTGATATTGTCGCTATTATTGGTAATTACTAATTACTAACTTATTTCTACAAATTTTAATTATTATTTTTAAGTATTGAATAGTGATTCATTAATATTCAATATTTGTATTTTTAGGAACACTTGATGTTGTATTTGGTGAAATTGATCGTTAAGTATTTGTACTGGTGTTTACTGGTGAGTATATATTTGTTCTTGTTTCGAAGCTAAGTAATTTAATGTAATGTAATTTGTTATTCAATCATAATGATTTAAAATAAATTATTTTTTAGCGTACACGCATTTTATTGATTCTAAAATTATTGTATTTACCAGATTATCCAATATACTATTCTTAATCATGTGAATGTGTTATATAACTAAATAATGTAACTCAATTTTCCTGTTCATTAAATTATTTGCAAAGATTAAATATTTTCTGTGTTCACTAGTTTCTATTCTAGTATAAAATATTAAAGAAAACATTTTATTTTTAATAGTTGTTTTAGCTAAGCAAACTAGAAGATTATTTCAAAAACAAAATTAAATTATATAAGTATTAAAATATAGTGTTCATTACTCATTGTGTACATATTATATTATTATATTTGATATAATGTAATAAAATTATTTCTTGTAACTATTTAATGAACCATGGTCACATATATTCCAATTCTTTTACTTTTTATCAACAAGTAAAAGGACTACCTTTTGTTATCAACAATTATTCTCCCGAAGTTAACAAAAACTTTAATAAGTAAATATTGTTTTTTTGTACATTTAATTTAAACATTTTTTAAATTATACCTAATAAGTTATAACATTTTGGTTTTAAAAATACTCAAATTCCTATTAATGATTAAATCAAAAGGTATACATTATTAAGTTTTAATTTTAAACACTTTGAGTGTTACTTTGACAAGTACATTCTTGTTCTTGTAAGTTGTATAATATATTAAATTAATATGTTGCTTGTGTAGAGATGAAACTGTAAAAACTTTTACTTTAATTTTCATTAAATTATATTAATTTGTATCTTAGTATACTGTACTAGAGCCAGTTTTACTAATTAATTATTGGTTAACTAATTTAGGTTCAACATCATTAATGGCTCTTTCCTCAAAAAATATAAATACAAACAACTATACACTATGTAAAACCAAACCGTGTGTAACCATACAAACACATTATGACCCTTTTAAATGATTGCACCTTGAAATACTATATCAAGTTGTTCAAAAGTTAAAATTGAAAACACTGACATCCAGCATTTATTTTAAATGTTTTAGAGAACGCTACACGGATATTTGTCTCCATCTTACAAGCGTGTAACATACCAAATTTACGCTCAGCTGATCGTATTTAAAAATTAGAGTGAATCAACCTATTATGAAACTTGATGGTAAGAATATTATCTGTGTTCGTATGTTGGTTTTTTACAATAGTTAATTTTTTTAGCAAGTTATGCCTACATAATATAGCATAAATTAAAAATGCTCATAACTCACTTAAAACCTGAATTATTGAAAAAGAAACCATTAAACGATTACAGATAATGTTCTTACTATCAAGTTTCATAATAGGTCGATTCACCCTAATTTTTAAACTAATGTAGCTAAACGTGACTAAAAGTTTAAATTTGCTATGTTATGCATTTTTAAGACGGATACAACAAATATCTGTGTGGCATCCCCTTAATTTCAAATGGTTTTTAGTTACAATAACAGTTATTTACACATTATAGATAACAAAGTTATGAATGGTTAAAATAAAAAAAAATGTGATAAATGTGGTCGACATGCTAATGAGAAGCATTGCTGTCTCGCATGATTCTTGTAAAAGAAGGATTTTTTGAAAAGTTGGTTTGGCCCAGTCAGATAAAACATAATGTCACCTGATTCTATTTGAATTTTGCCGTGGCGTTAAAATCCCATAAGTCATATTTATGCAAAAAATATTTGTACTATATGATTCAGATTACTACAAAATATATTAGCATATTATATGGTTCTTTAATATTTGACATCGTTAGTATGAATTATGAAGAATAATGACTACAATGGTGAGTGTGATAAGCCCCGAAATCTTATATTTAAATATAAAATTAAAACATCCCTCCTCCCCTAAAAAAATCCTGTCTACGCGCCTGTAAATTCGATACTCAGATGATGAGTCGACCTACATCAAGACGAAGGGCATCTATATGACTATATGGCTACTTAACAGTCTACATATAAAGCGAGTACCCAAAACTCTTTTGTCTTTTCATCTAAATTCTAAACAACCCCAGTCTGGCAGTCTGAACTTTTATAATAGGTACATAGTCATGGAGAGGGTGCGTGACAATTTGTATAATATAAAATGTATGTGTACAGAAGCTAATCTTGTCAAAAATGTTTTATTATTATTTATTACAATAAATAATTACGTCGTATTACAGGAATCAGGAAAGTCGAAAGTAGGTTAATTTATAGTTTAAACTACCATGGCAATTTGCATTACGTAATATACATATTATAATATTCAGAAATTACGTCTTCAGAATTTATTCTACATCAAAAATTTTGATTGTACCTATAGCTGCAAGCCGCAGCACAGAACCTGTTGGCTGTTATCTTTTAACAACGCTGTTATCTTCGCATTCCTATTAGGTGTAATATTTATTATTTATTCGGTGTTCTTCGATAGGCAACGGTTTACGGTGTACTTGTCTATTGACGAAACTACTTACTACGACACTACGACAGTCAGACATTTAGACCTTTGGAGTGTTGACTGTAGTAGTGGTGTACCGCTGTGTAACTAGGGAAACGCAATCCTACTTCCTAGCAGCAGCAGACTGCATGCATTTTGTTACGTTTTTAAAATATGGAAACGATTGATCAAACACTGTCGTGAGCACTGAACAGTATTATGTGAGTAATACAACAAATAATCAATAATAAAATTGTCGGCGATTACAGTAAGAATCCCAAAACCTACGTTATTGGTGAGTAAGTACTCTTAATATGAAATATGTTAGTTATAATTTGACATACGTACCATTTATCTATTCTGTGTACCTACCTTCCAATTTACAATACTTAATAATATATCACTGGCAATTAAATAATTAAACAGTGAAGTACCTATTATTAGTGCTATTATCAAGTGTTGTTATTATTAGGTATTATTATTCTTGTATTAATAATACTATGTTGGTAGTATGTGTATTAAAAAAAAACTGTATACTTAATAAAAACGAAAAAATAAAATTATTTCATACTGATGTAGTAGGATTTTTAAAAACATATATAAAATGAATACATACTATACCAAGAATAAGTTGTTGAGATGTAATTTAAAGATGCTATTCCTTCATTAGATACCTATCAATTATTATAAATCCTAGCAATCAACCAACAATAATGGTTCAAGTGAAATTGAAGCAGTTTGGCGCAGGTGCCTCTCAGTCTCATAGTTTTCTTAATATTTGTACTCGCATCCAACCATAATCTTTTTATTTTTCACACATAATTTTTCTGATGATGATAGGTAGCCAACACTATTTGTGCATATATATTATTAATGTTTTTTTTTTTTTATATTTTACATATGCACATACACAATCTATACATTTTGCACAATAAGCGTATAAGATAAGAGTAATAAAAAAAAAACATGGATTGCTTGAGGAAGAAGCCACCCATTAGTGGCACTTGCTTACTTGGAGTTATATTTAGGGTGATTGCGGGATAATTAATTTAAATGGTCACGACACCATTTCCTTTTAAGTCTACGTTGTGGATTTCCAGGGAGTGAGAAGGTGTGTAGCTCTTTTATTAGTGGGTTAGGGTGATTTTCAAGTCTGTCAAAAAAACGTTTGTAAAATAGTTTCACTACAGTTACAACAGGTAGAATACCTAGATCTTGGTGGAGAGTTTCATTAGAGACATAGAAGGGAGCGTTAGCGATTTTTCTAAGGGTAATATTCTGAAAGACTTGAATTTTGTTTAAATTTGATTTTTTGGCCGATCCCCAGAGTTGTAATCCGTATGTCCATATTGGCTTAAGGAGAGTTTTGTATACAAGTAGTTTTGTTTTTAAGCTAGTAAATTTATTTTTTGATAAAATTATTTTTAGCGATCTAGATCGCGCGTTAAGGATCAATCTTTTAGCTCTTATATGTTTGTTCCATGTTAATTTTTGGTCAAGGATTAATCCTAAATATTTGACAGCATTGAGAGGTGGGATAGGTAAGTTATTTATTGTAACATTTGGACATTGACCGTGTCTAAGGGTAAAAGTTGTATGAACCGACTTGCTGTGATTTACTTTTACCCGCCATTTTTCATACCATTCGGATTGTAAATTTAAATGAGACTGTAAATTAGTAGAGGCTATAATTGGATCGTTATGAATTGAAAAAATTACTTTGTCATCTGCGTAGTCGGCAACAGTGGTGTTTGGAGTTGTTGGCTGATCAGAGGCATATATATTAAAGAGCAAGGGGGAGAGGATTGCTCCTTGAGGTACACCGGCGAAAATCGGGGTTATATTTGAAGTTGATGAGCCGTAACGTATTTGGAAGTGGCGATTTGTAAGATAGGATTTAATTAAAAGAAAGAGCGGTGGGGGTAAAAAATTGCGAAGTTTGAACAGAAGGCCCTCGTGCCATACTCGGTCGAAGGCCTGGGAAATGTCTAAGAAGACAGCTGTGCAATAGCATTTTTTTTCGAGAGATGTACTTATGGCATCAACCACTCTATGGACTTGGTGTATCGTGCTATGTTTAGCTCTAAAGCCAAATTGTGCGGGAGGAAGTATATTGTTTTCAAGTATATGAGGAGACAATCGTTTAAGAATTAGCCTTTCACAGATTTTTGAGATATTATTAATGTAATACATTTTATGTATGCAAACATTGAACCTTATATGTAATATTTAGACCGCATATCAGAGTAGCTCCAAATATTATTATCGATTTTGTTTATTTATTGTATCCTGGCGGCTTTCACGCTATTTTTTTAAAGTATGAATATTAATTATTATTCTTATAGAATGTATTTAATAAAACTACACAAATTAAGAAGTAGACAATTTAGAAACTTCCCTTCATTTCTAATCAATTAATTTAAAAGCATATTGAATTTATAATATAATCTATATGTATATTAACTATTTCTATGGACTAATCTCTTCAATACCAAGTTTGATGTATTGAAAATATTAATTTTTCCCCCATATTTTTTATTTTTCAGTTAAAAAAATGGGTCGCTTAGCTACTGTAGCTGTAAGCTGCTTGAATCAATGGTCATTAGATTTTGATGGTAATAAACGTCGTATATTGGAAAGCATTGAAATTGCAAAGCAATGCAATGCAACATATCGTAGTGGGCCTGAACTTGAAATATGTGGCTACAGTTGTGAAGATCACTTCCTTGAGAGTGACACGCTTTTACACTCATGGCAAGTTTTAGTTGAAATAATGATTCATCAATCTTCATCAGATATTTTGGTTTGTTACAGAAATTATTTAATCATACTTAACACTAATAATTTTTTTAAATACATTAAAAATATTAAATTTACATATTTAGATTGATGTTGGCATGCCAGTGATGCACAAGAACTCCACCTACAATTGTCGAGTTGTGTTTCTAAACAAACGTATTTTATTGATTAGACCCAAATTACTTTTGTGTGATTCTGGTAATTATAGAGAATCTCGCTGGTTTACTCAGTGGAGAAAATTACGCACAGTTGAAGATTTTTACCTACCTCGAGTTGTACAAAAACATACAGGCCAAACTATTGTACCCTTTGGAGATGCTGTTATTGCCACCTCCGATACATGCATTGGATATGAAATATGTGAAGAATTGTGGACCCCAAATAGTACACATATTCCATTATGTATGGACGGCGTTGAAATAATTGTTAATAGTTCTGGCTCTTATATGGAATTGCGGAAATCTACAATTGTTTTGGATCTGATTAAATCTGCCACTTTTAAAAATGGTGGATGTTATTTGTATAGTAATCTCAGAGGGTGTGATGGTCAACGTGTTTACTTCAATGGTTGTTCAAATATTGTGATGAATGGTTCTTTAATAAAAGTTGGTACTCAATTTAATCTAAAAGAAGTGGAAGTCACGTGTGCTACAATTGATTTAGAAGATATTCGCAGCTATAGAAATGCTATAAGATCTAGATCTAGCTCTAGTTCAGAGTCATACCACAGGATTAATGTACAAGACTTTAGTTTATCAAGAGAAACACGTAAAATACCAGATCCCATTTTAACAGAATTTAAATGTTTATCTCCTGAAGAAGAGATCACCTTAGGACCAGCATGTTGGCTTTGGGATTATTTGAGACGTTCTAAGCAAGGTGGATACTTTTTGCCATTGAGTGGTGGTGTTGATTCATCAAGTACAGCATGCATAGTGTTTTCAATGTGCAATTTAATATTTCAGGCATGTAAAGATGGAGACACACAAGTTTTGAATGAAGTACGTACAATAGTTGGTCAACAAAATTATTTTCCTCCAAACGCGAGAGAACTGTGCAATCAATTGTTTACAACGTGTTATATGGCCACCGAGAATTCGTCTTCTCAAACAAAAAAACGAGCAGAAGAATTATCTTCTCAAATATCTAGTTATCATTTGAGTGTTGTTATTGACAAGGTTGTATCATCTGTGATCTCCATCTTTGTTGGTCTAACTGGTAAAACACCACAATTTGCTGTATATGGGGGATCTCCACGTGAATCTCTTGCCTTACAAAATGTACAAGCTCGATTGAGAATGGTTCTGACATACTTATTTGCTCAATTAATGCTTTGGGTCCGTGGTCGACAAGGAGGACTTTTGGTCTTAGGTTCTGCTAATGTTGATGAAGCTCTAAGAGGATATATGACAAAATATGACTGTTCAAGTGCTGATGTCAATCCAATTGGTGGCATTTCAAAATCGGATCTCAAAATGTTTCTTAGATATTTTAGAACTAAGTATTCATTATCATCAATCGATGATATAATAAATGCCACTCCTACAGCAGAACTAGAGCCCTTGGTAGCTGGACAAATTACACAGTCAGATGAAGTGGATATGGGTATGACTTATGACGAGCTCAGTGTTTATGGGAAGTTGAGAAAGCAAAATTATTGTGGCCCGTACAGTATGTTTTGTAAATTGTTGTTATTGTGGGGTGATCAATATACGGCCGAACAAATTGCAGAAAAAGTAAAACACTTTTTTAGATGTTATGCTATAAATAGACATAAAATGACAATCTTGACTCCTAGTTATCACGCTGAAGCATATAGTCCAGATGACAACCGGTTTGATCATCGTCCATTTCTATATAATGTTATGTGGCCGTGGCAGTTTCGATGTATCGATAACAGAGTTGAAGAATTTAATGACAAAAAAAATGAAATTCCTAGATACCATTTATCCTTAGAATCAAACAGAAGTGAAAAATATGCGGTAAATGTTTAGTAAAATTATTGTTTGATTATTATTTTTATAGTTATATTTTAATTTTTAATCACTATTAAAAGACTAATTATATTTTTATTACCTATTTGTCTAGATGAATCAAAAGTAGTTTATATTCATAATATTATATTCACAAACTTATTGTTGTTAATTTATTGTAAGAATCATATAATAAATTAATAACACTAATTTATTATCAACAAATAATAATAAGAGCAATTTTTGTAATAGATTTGTTCCATTATAAAATGTAATATATTAGAAATACTAAAATACTTTGTTTTCAAAATTTTTTTTCTACTTAAAACTGTTTTTGAGAAGAACAAGAAATGTAATGATTTAATAATGTTGTTGCTTTGTACCCTAGCGCGTGCAGGGTTCTTTTTGTTGATTGGCAGTTATTTTGTTTTATTATCATATTCCTCAATGTCTAATGTCTATAGACTATGAATCTATAATACATATAATATCTATAATACTTCAGATAAGAAAGTCAAGTCTAATGTAACATATAATATATTTCTTAATTTATTTTATACTATTTGATTAATAAAAACAAAAATACAGCAACTCATATAATATAACAGATTACAAAATAATTATTTTTAAATAAATAATTTAATTTTAAGTATATTATACAGTATATGTTTACGGTATGAGGTACCACTTAATATTTCTTCTAGATGACCTTGGATTGAAATGGGGTTTTAGAGAAGTGATAGGGAGTACCTATACATATATAAATTTGTAACTCTCGATAGCGCATGCGTAATACAACTTACTCTTTTTTTTTAATGGCAACCGATTTTTTCTACGGATTAAGGTATAGTACCTATTTTTTTCTAATTATAAAGTTGACAATCTTACAGTATTATCAAATTTAATATTTATGAGTAATCTGCTTGGGGATCAATTATTTTAGCCAACATATACCAACCTTTTGTCTATCATACTGATCGGCCTAGTAGCAGTAATATTATAAAACTGATTTAAATTCGTTATATGTCTACTTAAGATTAATTAGTTCAGATTTTAATTATAGAAATTGGGAGAAGTGGACTGATTAATGGTTCATTTATGTACAATAGGTATGTCGTATGTATCACAAATTAAGATATACTTTACCTAACCTAAGGTATATCTTGATTCGCGGTATGTATATTATTTTAATAGTAACTCGAATAACCCGCATATAATAAAAGTAATGAACTAATAACTACCTACTTCTATATGGCTTTATAGTTATTAAAAATGTTTTATTATTCATTTTAATATTATAGTTCAGCTCGAATAGTCAAACATTTATTTAGGTATGTGCCTAGGTACATACTTAATATTATATTTTTTACACTCTCTGCAAGTGTGCGATTACTGTTTTGAGTGTTGTTCATCTACACAATTAGTATTATTACTTATTAGTATTTATCTGTAATACCCATAGACCTTATAGTATAAGGTCTATGGTAATACCTATTTATATTATATTATTTATTTGTTGTGTACTCGATTTGTGAAATATAATATGTATTCGGATTTTAAGTACCTAACAGCTGCTGCTAATTCTTGTTAGAATATTGCGTGCAGACTTTGCTTGTGAGTTTTCTTCCGTTATTGAGTTACCGATTTTATAAATTATTATTTTATGTTATCTATATCATAATATTTATATTGTAGCATTATATTGGTGGGCAAGAACAAGGGCCATATTATAATTATTGTTGAGCCACAAGGGCTAAAAACTCTTCGAGCAGCGTTAGGACCCAATAAGGTTAAAATCGACCAAATCAGTTTTTTATCCTCAGAATAAACCAATCGGTACATTGTAATTAAGATAAAAAAATTGTTCAAAATACCTAGTGCATAACTAAATAGTCGAGTTTATTTTATATCAATAAAAAAAAGCAGGTAAGTGTGGATAAGTCACTCTGCTGTATAGTGGTTACAATAAGTGCACACGGGTCATTGTAATGGATGGTGTTAAATTTGAATTAAATGATATAAAATCATTGTAGGTACTCGAAAAACGGTTCTGAGTGAAGACGTCCGTCAGTTTATAATATTACTAAGTATATTTTATGATATTATTATAATTTATTAATGTAATTATTATTTTACTATTATGCACAATTAACAACTGTAGGTTCATTCATGTTCAATTCATTATTGCGAAATAATTACATTTAAAAATTTCATTGTGTGTACAAAACATAATAATATAATATTCCAAATGTTATTCATATACCCAATTAATATTTTTAAATTACAATAAAAAACTAAACACTTTATTCGAAGTTTTAATATAATAATATGTATAGTTTCGTCCAAATTTGAATGTATGTGAAAACATTTTTGGTTGGAGTACCTATGTATTATTTATGAGAATCATTATTTTAATTTTCAATCCTTAACTATAAAAATTAAACATTTTATAATGTTTTAATAATGTACAATATTAACAATATACAATGTCTATTTTCAAAAGCTCACAAAAAATTAATTTGACTTTCCGCTAAACTTTTAGATTCAGAGCGGAGCCATGAATGTATTGATTTTACAATATGTTGTGTGTTTTTTAATTAATTAATTTTTTTTTTGTGTCCGTCATCAGTCATCACCTTTTGGAGCATTAAAACTGCTCCGATTTTTTTCAACATTATATTTTCTGATAGCAAAGTAAATCTAGTTGGTACTCTGGGGGGTCAAAAGTAAAATCAAAGAAAAATTAAGAAAAAAACTGGCATTTTTACGCAAATTCGATTTTCGAAAATATCGATTTTAGTTTTTAGTGTAACTCTAAAACAAATTACCGTATAGGTATTCATGAAATTTTCACTGGTTATTTATATTAGCATTTATATACAGGGTACAATTTTCAAAATATTTTGATTTGTTTTTAACTGTTTACGGGCATATTGAGTTTCAAATATTTTTAGTTTTTTTTTTCTTTGAATTTCAATAAAATGTTATTTGTTGGGTAAAAAAACTTAATACAAGGTTCCTCGTAAGTTGTTGTTAGTGAAAATCAAATAAAAAATTAAGTGTAAATCAATAATAATTTTTTAAAAGCATTTAAAGTTTAAATTTTGACAAAATACGTAAAAATCACGAAAATGTGTAAATTATTTTGAGTTAGGAATTCATAAAAAATTTTATTTTTTAATTTAAGATTTGAAATGTAATACAAGATTCCTTACGAGTTTGTCTACCTTTATCAAAAAAAAATGTCTACCTGAAAGTCAAATTAAATTTTTATTAGCGTTTGAAGTTCACATCATTGGAAATTAACTCGATTTCTTATTTTGCTGTAAAACAAAAACGAATAACAGTATATATAGATACTTGAAATTTACACCATATGTTTATATTGGTATTTTCTTTACATGATAAAATGTTCAAAATATTTTCATTTGTTTTGAACTGCTGTTTACGGCCATATTCGGTTTTCAATTTTTTTAGTTTTTTTTCTATATATTTCAATAAAATTTTATTTGTTGGGTAAAAAAGCTTGAAAATTTAATACAAGACTCCTGATATATCGTTACATTAGTAGTTGAAAAATAATAAAAATACATATGGGCACAATTTTTTTTATAAGCATTTAAAGTTCGATTTTAGAAAACATTTATCAAGTTTAAAATTTAAAAATGATTTTATAGGTAAAAATTGATAAAATGTTCAACTTTTATAGCTAAGGATTGAAAATTTAAAACAAGGTTCCACGTAAGTAGATAAATTATTGTGTAACTAAAAAGTCTCAATAATATAAACACACAGTTTTTTTTATAGTTATATTTTATGATCAAATTTGGACGAAATTACATATTAAATAACCACGAATAACAATTGTAGTTATTTTGTTGTAATTTTATAATATTATTTCAATTTACCGGCTACCTATACCGTATTAATAATAAGAAATAACAATATAAATACAACATAAAATATCCACACTAACAAACCATCTCAGCTCAGATTCGTTTTTCGTATACAATTATATTATATCTTATTTATTTAACGCACCATCCATTATACAGTGACCCACTTGTAACCTACTGTACAGCAGAGCGACATCCACTTACCCGTTCTTTTTGTTTTGTTTTTATCTATTAAGTTTTTACCCGCGTTTTTTTTTTTTTTAATGCATTTAAATACATTACTAAAACATGTCTTTGCTGCTTGGGTGAACGAAAACATAAGGGGAATCATATATTACATTTTCAAAGCTTGGATATCAATAAAAATTCTAACTCAAAATAATTTGCCAATTTTCATGATTTCGATGAATTTTGTAAAAATGTATATTGAGACGATAAAAAAAAAACGGTTGTTGATTTACGCTCAAATGTTTTTTTAATTTCCTCTAACATTAACTTATGGCAAATGTTTTATTACATTCTCAAATTTTTTTACAGATATTTTATATTGACAATAGTTTAAAGAAAAATAATAAAATTCGAAAATTTCATATGCTTATATAGGCTATAAATAGCTTTTGTCAAGCTTTTGTCATGCTATTATTTTAATATTTTTAAGTGCTTATTTGAGTGCTTATAATGAAGTATTTAAGTGCTTTGTTCAGTGCTTATTTTTATGATTGTAAGTGCTATAAGTCCCGAACCCTGTTTATTATACATTATAATAAATTATATTATTACAATACTATAGGTAATTAAAATTATTTGTTGTTTCTTCTCTTTATCTTTGTTAACTCTTTTTATCTACCTATTATATATTCTAAATGAAAACTTTGTTTGTATAATTATTAATTGTGTATATTATTATTATTTGTCATTACGATTTGTTTGAAATATTGATTTTATTCGCCGTCTTTCCATCGTTTATACGTACACCTTTACTCTTCTTCTGTCATATACATTATACCTACCTATTATCTGCGGTATCCTTGTGATTGCGTGTACCTATGTGCTGCACACATTTCGTCGTTGTAGTTGTTCGTTCGTGATAAAAGGCGAACATGTTGCGTTACTGAATTTTTTAAAAATTTTTTTATTGTGTTACCATTTTTCACTGTCGACTGTCGAGATACCACCGGCATCTTTTGCTCACCATAAAATCCTTTCCATAACCTTATCGCGCCACTTACCGCGTATGATTATGGATTACCTAGTTTTTATATCTTTATATAATATGTAATATTTGTGTTTTAGTTATACCCGTTCGCTGGGCAGCACCCATTGTGCCCCCATATAAATAATTCTCTTATTTACAATAGTATACCCTCAATCCGGTAATGAATTTATAAAATACCATGTATCTACATTGATTTTCACTATTCAACCCTTAGATCATATATTAGTATATGATCTAAGACTCAACCTAATAATAGAGTTTTAGTTTTACCTATATACAGTCCACTTACTACTTAATTACCACATAATATATTATACCTAACACTATTATAATTAACTCTTGTGCTGTTATTTTATGTTATACATATACTTATAAATATATTATGTATATTATGTAATACAATAATATATTATAGTGTAGGTACCTACCTACACGGATATACTATTTATACTGTTATTAAAATAAAAATAAATTATTCTACAGAAAAATTAACAAAAATGCTATTGTTCCCGTTTTAAGCAGATTATAATAATAAAAATACACCTATATGGTTAGGTTAGGTACCTAACCACGTATGCATAATACATATACCCAACAGTTTTCAAACAACCTAATATTAACATAATATAGGTAATTTCAAAATCGAAATGAAAAGTTGATTGAGCCAATGATAGTTGTATATTTATACCAGTCAATTTCAAACATAATTTTACAATTGTGAGCCACATATCAATATAATATGTTTGAGTTGATTTTGAAGTCAAAAAACAAAACACTATAGGTATATAAAAACCATTTTGCAATACATGATTAGTATAAAGTTGTTCATAATATTTGGGGCAATGTGAAAACGTCCCATCGGCGAATACCTATATGAGAACATTGACTTAATATTTTAAGATTAGTAGCACAAGTAAACATTACCGGACTTGAAATTGTTTCCATATGACAAAATAACTCACCAGTATTACTTATTATATTTTCGCGTGTATCAAATATTTGAACTTTTGATTCTTCAAAACTTTTTGGAATTTTAGGCATACTCTTACGACGGAAATCGTACATACTTTTTCTCCATAACCTCAACTCAGAATGCACAAGTTCGATATCATTTTCTGAATTTTGAAGTTCAGCTCGAATTATTTTATTCGGCCTTGTTAATAAATCATTTTCGCATTTCCTTTTGATACGGGAATTGATAATTTGCCTACCAACGATATTATCAGCAATTACATTATGATTATGATCATTAAGCATACTAATATAACTATTGTAACATTATTATTAACAAGCAGACTAGCAGAACAGTTTTTATTAGTACAACGGTATCGGATACTACCACATTTTTTCAGTACATTAAATTCCCTGTATTTATATCCATCGACTATAATATGCACGGCTTGCCTTTTTCTGTTTGAAATTTTTTTTGGATTTTTAGATCCATTTTAATATTAAATTAAATTTAAATTGTTAATAATTGACACACGCTATTTAACACTATACACCTTACACTACATATTATGTTCACTCTATACGCGATACAAATTGCGAATACCAACATCCAACACCGATATGATGATATTGCTTATTAAGAAAAAGTTATCTTTATAGTTTATTATCTTCATTTATTGCTTCATTTATTGCTTCATTTATTAACCTACACTGAGTCGACGATCAGATAAAATTATAAAAATAAAAATAAATGCCAATGCTCACTCGTTCAGTTTTGTATATGTATATAATATCAACAAACAATTAATATTGAGTATTGACTTTAATATAATTTATAATATTATATATTTCCATTTTGAAAAAGTGCATTTTGTGAATTAATAGTTTGAGTGCATGTATTATGTGTGCAAGTATCGACTTACGGCATTATTTTTATATGAACAAAATAAAATATCGACTTACTTATGACATATTAAATTTAGAAAAAAACAATTTTTAACCAAGTCAACGATGATAATTTTTCATAGACCTAATTACTAGTTAAAACCATGGTTTAAGTGCATGTATATGAAAATGTTTTGTATGTATACATTATTTTATGTTGCGTATATAAATTATTATATATAGTATATACACATATCATTTGGTGCGCAATCGTGTTGTGATTTTAACAGGTAAAAAGGGATCGGGGCGCAATCGTGTTCCAAATTTTTTGCGCAATCGTGGTGTAATTAGTCGGGTCAAAAAAGGAAAAATTGCGCAATCGTGTTGCAGCGAATTACAATTTTATTTAATAAATAATATAAATAATAATTTTTAATATCAGAATCATATTGATTTGCAATGATTTTGTCTATGTATTTAAATTTATAAATCCTTTAACGATTAAACAATATATTTATTTGGTTTATGCACAGCTCGCCGACAAATGATATTGGTGACATGCTACGGTGCATAGAAATAAAACTATAATAGGTATACTATCATAATCTGTAAATTCATTTTATCGCGAGTATTTATCGCCTGTTGGCTATATAATATATAATATATCGGCAACGTTATGATATCTGTAAACTTATTTAATGGTGAGTATAAGATAGTACTATAGCTACCTATCACATGATAATTGACAATTGACATAATGACATCCATAATCAATATATTATAAATATATATATACATATATATAATATAAGTCCATTGTTGTTTTAAAATAATACCTAATTATGATTTTAGTTTGTAATTATATTTCGCTGCGTGAGGTACTGAAATAAAATGTATTCCTACATATTTAATTTTTTTCTCCATTATGGAATGGTTTGAATTTAAGCAGGAAAAAAATCAAGACTACTTGCAGTAGTGGACAAATATTTACACAGAATAGACCGGATACGTGCGGACAACGAATATTATAATTTATAAATGTGTGTATATCATTGCGGCGGCTGTGCAATATTAAGAAATTCAAACGTCGTAGTTATGTCTAACTGGGAATACACCATTTATTTTATATAAACTGAAAATGACCGCTTGTCATCCGCCTCATGTCAACACGGGTTGATAGGCCTAATTATACCTAATATACCTACTTAAAATTAACGATATCGTATTTTGATATATTACGACCTAGTATCTTAAATATAGGTACTACTAAATTTATAAATAATCATTATTAAATGTAAAATAATTTTGAGACTTCATATTCAAAATTAATAATATATACATACCTACCATACCATAAAATATTCTTAGAAAAAATAGATGTTGATCCATTTGTTTTCTTACCACAAAAACTTTTTTTTCGTATATTAAATGATGTACCATTTAAATCAACTATATTTAACTATTGAGTATATATACCTACTCAAAACTTGATGTTTATATTTTAATAAATGCTTTAAGGAAATAGCCAATTTTAACAAACACTGAACGCTATTTAAAATCAACAGTTGTTGTTGATGCCACGTATTTTAGGACACACTTACACAATATTATATTATATAATTTATATCGCATGGACGGGCAACCCTTAGCAATGGATACAAGGGTCTAGAATATCATATAGATATAACAAACTAAATATATATAAGTGACGAGTGTGTGTTTTCAACGTTCCTACCTGGAATATCGACAGGGCCTCAATAAAATTTGTCGAAATACGTCGGCCTATGAAAAGGTACAATACGAATATCGACGCAGCTGCAATAACTGGTTTGTGGCGGTTTATCCTATATAGGTATGCTGTATGTGTATTATTATTTATTTGTATTATGCTGAAAATTACAATAGAACCACTATTTTTTCGTCTGCATTCAATTCCTCCCGAATGGCGTCCAGATTTATTTTGTGTATGACTCGCATCCGTAATTTATTAAAAATAAACTATATTTCCATTATCATTTTTACATAGTCTATTTTAGGAATATATGTATCTGTAGCAATAAATTTTTTAGCCTATAAGTAGGTTACACATAATATAATTTTGCTTTCTATATTATTAGGTATTTTGAATGCATTTTGTGATTGTTATGAATAATAAATATTGAGATAAAAAATACTATGGGACTGGTAAAAATTTAAAAGATAACTGTTCTAAGAATTTAGATCTGCTCATTCGTTTTGATTAAAAATATGTCGGGCCCGGTCGTGGCTTTTTTTTGACAATTATTCATTATTCAATTGAGTTGTTGTTTAAATGAGTGTTTCGTTGTTTCATATAAATATAAGTTTATGAGGTTTAGTAAGTTTCCACACGAAACATAGCTGGTAAGCGGGTAAATAATAATATGTAAGTCTCCTCACAAAAAAAATATACCCTAACCTTGGAGTCTGCCGAGTTATCTTGTACTTGTTCATGACGCCGATTACCTAGCAGCAGTCTTCCTCGGTTATACTTTCTTTTCCCTCTCAGTAATGATTCATCAATTTGTACCTCTATGTTTTGTCCTCCCATTTTTTGACGTTTTTCAAATAATGAACAACACATGTCCCTACACAAATTAAACCAGTCAACAATGATTGCATTTGAATGACCCGTTAAATCAGAAACAATTTTAATGGGTAAATCGTGTGACCAATAATAAATTAGTTCTAGTATTTGACCCAAGCTGAGATTTGAATTGCATCGAGCATTAGTATCTGTACAAAATCCATTTGTTGATCGTATTGATTTATATGTTTGACATCCTTTTGTAATACATCGTGTAGTGCTGATTTCTCGAATTTCACCCGTAGCTAATTTTTTTTTTCTAATGGAAATCTTTGTTTCACTGTAACATTTATGGCATAAATTAGTTTCGTTATTTTGTGGTTATAGTTTATTCTTTTGTAAAAATTCTAACATGGTTTTTTCAGAAGTCATAATCGCATACAATTCGACTGCTAAGATTTTACAATTTTAAACACACGCGATTTAGGATTAACGCCTGAACACGTACTGACAATATATTGTTGATAAAATGACAAAATATCTATTGGTCAAAACCACTTAAATAGGTAGTTATTATATATAATATTAATAAAATAAAATTATAAAGATAAGCAAGCATAGGTTGTCCGTACTCCATACCTATAATAATAGTATAAATAATCATTTTTGTAGATCACATACTGAACCCGGTAATACAGGTAGGTCACATACTAAACGAATACCAATAATTAGACTAGAACTAAATGTTACAACGATAATGAAAAATTAGTTGAAAATAAAAGTTGTTTTTTACATAACCATGAGGAAGAAACTATTTTAAATCAGCAAGTAATTCTTGTAAAAGAAAAGCAGTAGACAGCGTTGTTGAAAACCCATCAAAAATGATCAGAGGAGAACTTACACCAATATGAAAACGAAGGTGATTTGTTAATATCTGTTATAAAGCTAATTTCTAGAAATGTACAAAAATTTACTATACAGCCACTTATCCCAAACTAAATACCAAAGTCAAGAAAAGAAGTTCATAATACTTTGAGTTCAATTGATGTAAAAATTAATAGAGGGGAATATTTTGTTTTTGAAAATTACGAATTAAACGAGATTATTATATTTTTATGTGATACTAATATTGAATTTTTGAAAAAAAGTGGAAATTTGTGGAAAGGGGGGTTAACACAGGGTTGCCAAAATCCCGGGCTTTAAAGAAAAAACAAACCCAGTAGGGTTTTATTGTAAAAGTAATAATGGGTGGTTTTATCGGGTTTAGAAATATTTTTCTATCTATGAGCTGTATGGCTTTTTGATTTTCCCTTATGACCATTCGACTTATCTTTATACCGGCCCCGGCAAAAACCATATGACAATATATTAGATAGTGACATTCCGACCTTTTCCCAATTGTTCATTGTTCATTGTTATTGACATTATTAAGTTTTTTTTTTTGTTATTAGTTGTTAAATTTTCTTTGGATTATCCATTAAGTATTTACAGGGAAGTTACCTAATACCTTATATTAAAAATAAAAGATTGTTAACATTTCTCATGACCATTGGTGTGTAATTTTAGATTCTGAGCGGAGCGATGAATGTATTGATTTTATAATGATGTGTGTTTTTTTATTTTTTTATTTTTGTGTCTGTCATCACCTTTTAGGACAGCAAAAATGCTTTGATTTTCTTCAATAGTACCTTTTCTGATAGGAAAGTGAATTTAGTTGGTATTTTGGGGGGTCAAAAGTTAAAACTTCCCAGTAGTTTTCATGAACGCCGTGAAAAACAAATGAAAAATTAAGGAAAAAACGAGAATTTTTACGGAAAACCAATTTTCAACAAAATTGATTTTGGTTCTTGGTATAACTCTAAAAGAAATGACCATAGTTACATGAAATTTTGACTGAATGTTTATATAAGTATTTTCTACACACCATAGCATTTTCAAAATATTCTGACTTATTTTGAGCTTTTAACGGACATTTTCAGTTTTCAATTTTTTTAGTTTTTTTTTTCTATTAATGTCAATAAAATTTTATTTGTTGGGTAAAAAATCTTGAAAATTTAATAGTAGGCTTCTAATATATAGTTTCAAAGGCAGATGAAAAATATTAAAAATCCGTAGTCACAATTTTTTTTTATAGGTAATCAAAGATCACATGTTGACAAAATACGTAAAAATGACGAAAATGTGCAATCTATGTTTAGTTAGAAATTCATAAAAATTTTTCTTTTTTTAATGAGTAAAAGTATACATTATAATATTTGTCTAGCATCACTGATAATTTTAGGTTAATAATTAAATAATATGAATAATGTTGATTCAACTTAGCAGCTACCGTAAAATAACAATATCAATATAATTTAAAATATCCTAGACTGACATACCGTCTCCGCTCAGAATCGTTAAAAAAATAAATAACACCTATTAGGCAAATTTTTCTTAAAATTAACACAAGCTTAAAAAAAATTGGAGTGAATTTCTATTTCATCCAGAAAAGCAGCCCGGGTTATTTCGGACTGGGATTTTTCTTTACAGTTCAGACTGTTCAGCAGTCGTTGTTATTCAAATTCAGCTATCGGCTCCGCACTCGCGAAATATAGTAACATAAAATAAAATATACAGTCCATGTCCATTATATACAATTCTAGTTTTTTTTAGTAAAATTATTTTATAGAAAAAAAAGTTCCTGTAGAGTACTTTTGAGTACTTAGGTAGTATATTAATTGTAATGTAATATATACTATGACCAAGATTATGCGTCAGTGCTTTCGAATTCATTTTAGTGATAAAAATATTTTTTTCCTCGTATTCAAAAGAGAAAACCAATCTTTATTATTATTCATACCGACCATACCGTATACTACCCTTCTTATAGATCTGTCTGTCTGCTAACCTGGCTACGTAGGTATTATAAAGCGAGGGTACCGATCGAGCATTGATCGATAACAATTGTTTTTAAGCTTCTAAAATAAAATGTAGCCAGAAGGTATTGTTGTTTCCATTATACATATACATACACCAATGATTAGTCGATCTCTGACTGAAGGGTCGCTTCTACACATGACATGGGTATGTACATTTTTCTTGATCCTACATAATATGCTGCCGCATATGGCTTTTCTATAAAAAAAACATCTGCCAATAGGCCACCCACGGTGTCGGCTATGGAGTATGGACACAATGACCGTAAATGAAGATTTCCCTTTGGGTATTTTAAACAACTATATAGGTTAGGTTAGAACATAGAACATATAGAACACATACGTGCGTTTTGGCGTATTTTTCTTTGCCTTTTGTGCTCACTATAATAGTCTACCGTGACCATAAAATGTCGAAGTGATTTTAAAGGTTTTTTTATTTTATATAATATTTAGGTACAGAGTGATTCATTAAGTTGTGGTAGGGGAAGGGGGGGTGCACAGAATAAAAGAATTTACTATCCCACCCTAAGAGAATTCCCCCACTAGGACCTGTAACGACCCCGACGAGCGTGTGGTAGGTGTGTGACGCTGGAGTACTTACGTTCGTGTCATGTTCGTATACAATTTAGTATCTATATTATAACATCATGGGTCAGACTTTCACGGGTGACAAGGCCCAATCGCCAACAAATCGAAGCTGTAGCCAACCGCAAACCTGTACGATCGTTATATTATGTGGACTTCTGAATATAACCTATAGGTATGTATTATATACTTTTCATAATTATGCATATTATCACGAATTTTAATATTTATTATAATTTCTATTGCTATTTCACATATTATCTATATTATTATTGTTTTTAACATAAATATGTTTTTGGGGTGGGTACAGATATTTTATTTTCTAACCAATTTTGCAAAATAGACTTTTTCGTTATCATGATTACTATTTTCTTATAATTTTAACTAGTACACGAGATATTACAAAAAAAAATAAAATAATTTTAAGTTCAACTAACAGTAATATAATATTATTAATATATTATAGTTTTTATTTAGAAAAGTAAAAAAAATATATTATAATTTTTATTGATTATTAGGTATTTATGTTATATTAGTTTTAAATTTATTTATTTATTAATGAAAAATACTTGGTGAATTTGTATAATGTTATCCTAAGCAATTAATATTAAAGTTATATTTTAATAAAATTTATAATTACAATATATTTTACACATCATTAGACCTCGTAGAGTATTTTCATTCATTCTTCCTCCAACATAATAAGATAATCATTTAATGATATAGTGTACAAAATTATTCTATATTTTATTATTAAATAATACAATATTAAAGTTAATTTCTCTCCGCTTTTATTAACCAGGACAAACTTAATGACTAGCCGAGACACTGGGTCATACTATTACAACTGGACGAATGGCAACCCTAGTCATAACTAAACTGGTTTGCAAGCATTCGTTATATTATAGTGATGATGAACTGTGTTCATACTTCATAGCTATAAATAATACATTACATAGATATATTGGTATATGATAATAAATATTTATTTTATTATTTATAAATATATTTCATTTTTTGAGTTATTTAATTTAACTATTAAGTTATGTATTTATCAAAGCATGACACTTTATAAATTGTTTATTTACCCATAAATCATAAGTAAATATATCATACTAACCATAAATCATACTAACCTTTTTTTTTTTTTTCTGTTTGAACCGACGGCGCCGCGGGAACTGCTTTCGCAATACTTCCGCGACGCCGCCATCGTTTATTTGAATACAAACAAATAATCATACATACGTGGGGGGTGGTTGACGGGACATGTCCCCGACTAACCCCCCCCGTTAATACATCATTTACATATAGTAATATTACATTGGTAACCATATTACATAATACTACATTTTTTTGATCCGGAGCTTCATGGCCTTCGAGGGCCGACCGGAGTCCGCCGCCCTTGCCTTCTCGTGCTGTCCGTCTTAGCGGGCCGACCGGAGTCTGCCGCCCTTGCATCTCGTGCTGTCCGTCTTATCGGGCCGACCGAAGTCCGCCGCCCTTGCAGTCTCGTTCGTCCCTGCGATGCGGTGATCGTCGTCCCTCCCGTGGTGTCACAGGTGGGGGGGATGAACAACGTGGTCGGTGACACCTCCGACGACTCGCGGTAGCGAGTTGCGTGAGTGTCTGGCCAGTTGTTCATCGTGCGCTGACGTCAGTCGTGCAGCTGATCCTCCCGTTCGTCCGCTTCTTTGGTGCACATGATAGTTTCCACCATCCCCAAGAACTCGCATCTGTTCGTTTTGGCCTGTTCTACGATCCTACACCGGGCTGACGGATCGTCAGGTAGGTCGTCGGGCCGAGGGCCACACAGGAATTCCTGCACGTCGTCGGGCTCTGGCGGGCGTCTTAGAATCTTGGACAGGACGGCCCGTTCGTCCTCCCACCTGGGGCATGCGAAGAGCGTGTGCTCCGCCGTGTCATCAGGGTACATGCAGTAGCTGTCGTCGGCCCGGTTGAATTTATGCAGGTAACTGCGGAAACAGCCGTGGGCGGACAAAGCCTGGGTCAGCCGGTATGTGAGGCTCATCGTGGGCTTCGCGAGCCACCGTGCGATGTCGGGCAGCAGCCGGTGGGTCCATCTGCGTTCGGACCGGCTGCTGACCGGTCCCATCTCGACTGCCACGACGATGTGGAGATCGACCTTTCCTCCTTCTTAATTGCGGAGGTCGTCAATGCTTCTCCTTCATCGTCTTGCTGAGCCTTGATTCTTGCTCGTTCGTGAGCGAGGAGGTCGGCCGGCAGCATGCACGAGAGTACGGAGGACGCGTCGGCGGAGACAGTTCGGTAGGCCCTGATGGTGCGGAGTGCCGTGGTCCTCTGCGCCCTGGCCATCTCGTTCCTGTTTTTGGCCGTCTTGATGCCGACCGTCGCCCAGGTCGGGGATGCGTACAGCAGCTTGCTGTTGATGACCGACCCCAGCAGAGCGCGTTTTGCCTGAGCCGGGCCGCCTACGTTGGGCATCAGGCGTCCGATGGCTTTAGCCGAATCGGTGGCCTTTCTCGACACTGTGGCTATGTGTGTCGAGAACGACAGTCTGGTGTCCAACTCCACTCCCAGATATCGAATGGCTGGCTTCACCGGAATGGCGTGGCCCTCCACGTACAGTTGAGGAACTTGGAATTTGTGTTTCCTGGTTAGGACGACGGCCTCGGATTTTTGGGGAGCTATCGTGAGACCGTTGTCGCGCATCCATTTATATTATAATTAATAATAGTATATAGATAACCAATGGGTTTGCAATCGGAAAAAATATTTTATTATTTATTATTTAAACATATCATTTTGAACTAATTTGTTACAATATTTGAATGATAAAATTATAAAAATAATAATTTTGTGTAAATTGTATAATATTTTATTTTATTTTTGTATTTTAGATACCATATAAGACCCGATCCACCGATTGCCACAATAACATTTGCAGCCATATTATTTATTTTTATATTGGAATAGCTATTTTGTATTTTCAATTTTCATGTGATTATAAAATACATCAACATGTGTTTGTTTTATTTCTTTATAATTACATTTGTCCAAATAAAACAAAAATTATGAAGCATTTAGAAAATAGATTGTTATTTTAATCACCTATTGTAGTACCTATATTATTTTTAATTTGTTAATATATAATGCATGATTGGTTCTTGCTTGATACTAGTTCTAAATTAGTTTATTTATAAATAGATTGAGAACATCTCAAAAAAATATGTTTGAAGACAATTGGTATTCAATTGAAATGTTCTGTTTGATATTTTCCTATTCAGTTATTATTTTGTTTTATTTTTTAGGAATTGGATATGGAACTTGGAGAGAACCTAAATTTGGACAACCGGCCATGTTAGGATCAACATTTAAACAATACAGTACAATACAATATTTTATAATATTAAATAATTATCTATTTATTTTACTTAGTTTATTTAATTGATGATCTTTTTTTTGTTTGTTTGTTATTTTATAGATATAAATTCTAAATTTAGTTTAGCTACTCATCCACCATTCCTACTAAAGTTACATGCTCCATCTTTTGTCGCATTGTCAAGATCGGGATCCAAACAGGAAAAAACTGGAAACCGCTGAAGAAATGTAAACCTTTTTTACAGTATTAATTATCTTTAAAAAACCGCATTAAAATCATTAATTAATAAAATTATAATAATTTATGATATTCTTTCTGTATGAATAATTTCAAACCTAATATGGAGAACAAATAATGTAATGAACTATATTATGAAATAACAAATATTATAATATACCAGCTACTGTGTTTCATTTGTTTTCAGGAAAATTCACAATACACAACGTCAGCCCCATGTTCCGTCTGATTTCTCGTGGGTGCATCTCCTTAATCATAAAAAAAGGGTTTTGTTGCTTTTGTTCACTGGCGTAGCTATGAACCATTTTTTTTTATACTTACAACCCTTAAAAACTATATGTTCAATATTATAAGTTTTTAATCTAAGTTTAAACATGCAAAGTAATACTAATTAATATAACAATTAATGACTGGTGCAAAAGCATATGTTAAAATCTATAAAAAACAACTTCAAATATATAAAAAAACGTAGTTCGTACAAGTGTGGAAAAATATAAACTACCTACTCGGAAAAATTAAGACTTGAAATTTACACTTTATATGTTAATTTTATTAATATTGCTAAACTTAGTAAAATTTTCAAAACATATCGACTCGTATAAAGTTAAATATCTAACGTAATAACATTGTAAAGTAAATTAATTTAATATGTAGATGATAATATTATTAGGTATGAAATTGATATTATTAAATTATGCTGTGATTACGATCACGATTTGCTATTACTTATTTTTATCTCGTCACTCACATCACTTTATAATTTGTGATATTTAACTATGGAAACTCTTTTACTGAAGCATATAGCTGTAGGGTTTTAAAATATCATGAAATTTATTTTCTTAAAATATTTCATGAATTTTTCATGAAATATTTCAATTCTATGAAAAATAAAAATAAAATGTTCATTATATTTAAAAGTTCATAGTCACCAACTTCCAAGTCAACATTTTTAAAAGTTGGTTAATTGTAATATGAAATAAACAAAATATGTTTCATATTTACATAGTTATACATAATTTAGAAGTTGTTTAACAAATCGATAATGCAACAATAATTTAAACTGTACACTTTATAATTACTGAAAATACACTATTATTGCATATTTTCATTCTCTGTTGAAATTGACTTCAACTTTATTTCAAACCATCATCGTTTGGATCGCTGACAACAATATTTTACAACTCATTTGAAAAATGTTTTTTTCTCAAAATATTACCAGGAATATTTTTTAGGACTACACATAGAATATACATCATATACAAAACAAAACAATATAAATAAAAAAAAATAATGCATTTTTATATTTAAACATAAACACAATGTATCAACTGACTGATACAGAGATACTTAATACTGAATACTGAATAGTAAATACGAAATAATAATCAAAACAAGATTTTTAAAAAATGAATGAAGTTACAAGTTACAACTACCTTAGTAACGTCCAACTATTTAAGAAACAATATGAAAAATTAATAATTAAAATAACAATTTTATTAACAACGCCATGCCACCATATAGTTTGGCTCCAAATAACAAGACTAATTTTATTAAGTAATAAAAAATAATAATAATTTAATAGCCAATGTGCAATAGGGCTATTCAATTGATAAGTGATAACTGAAAACCGATAATATAAAATCACAGACTTCCATACTATTATATAGAAATCTGTGTTTAAAATATAATACAATCATTAATACCAATATACCATAAAATTATTAATTATTATTCATTTATTTATAACCACTGGCCTAGTTAGTTGATAATATTTGACACTATAATAATTTGTATTCAAGGATTTAATGTTTAAAGAACAAAGTTTTATTTATACACTACATTGTTATACCTATAGTGTACATTTGTAATTAAACTTTTTTCCCGCCGAATTTATTTCTTTAGTAAATTTAAAATTACGAAAGAACTAAGTTTAAATCGAATTACTTTATAATTCCTCTTTCTACGGTGAAAATTATGCACTTAAAATTGTGTGAAAATATACTTATTTTAATTAATTAATTTCCAAATTACCTATTCCATATATTATATTTCTTATGGGTGAAATGTTTGTTTGGATTTCGAATTATTACAACATCTTTGGAACGACGATAACACGTTATCACTAACATGGCGTATTTCATTTAAATATTTTAAGAAGAGTGAAATTTTCAATTTTGAAATATTTCAAATTCAGAACCATAACAGAGAGGTTGGACCATATTGTGTAAAATTACACAGGTTAAATATGAGTTGACCGTCTCGTGTAATATAATGCGGTCGTTCACGAGCTCTTTTTTTATTTAGGTACCTACTTTTTGCTTATATTTATCACTGTAATGCAAATTTCCAAGGACTGCACTTCCCAACCCCACCGGTCATATATGGTACCGGTACGTCTACTAGTATAAGGTATATGGATACGTTACTCTTTATGTAATCAGTTTTAAAACGAGTTAGAAATTCCATCATTTGTTTATTCGGCAATTTCCTCCTAGGTTAGTAACCGCCTATATGTAATAGGTATGAAAACTGGAGCCACTTTTTTTAATTCTTTTAAATTTATTCTTTATACGATATACGTTTATAACCACTAACTAGGGCTTTGCCCCCGAATGATTTGTTCGGGATTTTGGTTTTGGGTAGTACATGTAGTCGGGTATTCAAACACTAGAATAAAAATTTTAAACAAACGTTTCGATGTTAAATGTTAATGACCGTTATTATTCGGCTTAATATTGGTTAATACGGGTGTTCAGAAAAAATTATATTTTTTTATAGTTGTGTATTAGGTATACAATTTTTTTTCAAAATTTTTAATTGTTTAGCAATATTGTTATATAATATTGTTATTATTAAACAAACAATTAACTACAAAATCAAACTAACCACATAAAATATAAATAAAACCATATCTCACATGAATAATATAAAATAAAAAATTATTCGTGTTTCGGGTTAACCAGAATGTTTTATTCGAGTTTTGATTGATTTTTGATGTTTTGAAAATAAAATCATTCGGGTTTTATAGATTATGGGTTTTGATTAACTCGGGTGCAAGGCACTGTTTATAAGTAATAACATTAAAAACTTTTTGTTTTCTATTCGATCCATTACCTAATTCATGACAATTCTTAGTCCACAGGTATACAAATTAAAATTTGTTTTATATTTCAAAATAATATAGCTATCTGTACATAAATAATAAGCCATGTATGTTTATTGTTTATTTGAGATTTCTTCTAAAAACTGTTCTATTGTCATGATTTTATATTTGCAAATAACTCTAACAGTATTGTTAGGTAGGTACTTAGATCGTAGAAAGGTTACAAACTATTTTACTCATAAACAAACTACATAAATTGTAAAGCATAAAAAGTGTTTAATTTTTGTAAAATAGATAAAGGTACTTTTATAGATGTTTGATTACCAAAATGATTTCATATTTTATATCATAATTATTAATATATTTACAACAATAAAGTGGTTTCAGGACTTAAGTAAAGACTTGGAATAAGACTTATAAGCGACGTGGTTTATAATTTTCAGTACTAAAATAGTATATGATATGAATAATTTATCCAGCGAAGAACTCACGGTTAAACTAAATTATTAAAATATACTTACTCTAATACAGTGGTTTCTAACCTTTTTCATTCTACGCCCCCCTTGTAAATTTACTAAAATCTCATCCCCTCCTCCTTAAATTAGAGTTTAGGCAAATTTTTTGTTCTTGTGTGTGGTATAAATAAATCATACACAATAACTATATATTATATAATATACAACTAGGTATTTACTTTTATTATTTTCATTATTTTCAATTTTAATTTTCATAATATTGTAAATTAACATAATTATTTTCGTAATTCCATCATCACTATATTCTACCCCCCCCCCCCTGTTGGGAACCGCTGCTCTAGTACATTCCTCGCTATTTTGCTCCAAACTCAAAGTATTTCTATAATAATATTTATAATATCATCTACTAAGTATTTGAGATTTTGAGAGATTTTATTCTGACAGGATCAAAATGTTATCTGAAGACTGAGGGAGTTGGACCCTCGCTATTGTTCATCTCGTCTCGTTACAGGTTGACAGTCGTTGTGCATTGTGATACTACATTTTCAAAGCAACGATAAGTCGTAAATTTATAATACAATAAATTATAATATAGTTTTGAGACAAGTTCGGTTAAAACCGCAATCTCTGGCAATTCATCAAAAATGTCCGTTTGTCGGAAGACACCTATTATATAGGTACATAATGGATTTTCTGTGCACAATTCCAGTGCAACTTTATTCGTCTTATAAAACTCTGAGTCTGTTCACAGATCAAAATTGATACACGTCCACTGCTGATAACTATATACATTCTGACATTCACATTAGAATATTAGATTCACCTAATCTATCGTTAATCTTTGGAGGTCCGCTGTAGGTACCTACAGAGGTTAGGTACACTCTACAGAGTTATCGCTGTGGCTTGTGACTTCGTCCAATAAGATTTTTTGTAAAAGACGTTTAAACAGACGCCCGCGGCGGTCCATCCGACGACATAACCTGCAGCGTCTTCCTTTCCATTCTGAATAATATAATAACCATAATTGTATACACATTTGACTCGTCTTATTATCGAAACGTTTGCGTCAATGTGGCGCATGCGCCAAGTCGAGTATATAGAGTAAAATTGTTTCGAACAAAAAAAAGAAATGCATACAGAATGAATCGTCGGACGCGCGTGCAGTTATTTATAGACGTGTGCTCTGCACCGGAGTTAAGTGATGTTTTACGTTTTTTCTCTTGTTACACACGGCGCGCGTACAGCAGCACTGCAACAACAGAGTGCTAAAAATGTACATAACGTAATGGTTAATATGGTTTCAGCAGGACTTTGGTGAGTTTGTTTCTATTTGATTTCGATAAATAATGCTTCTCGTCTGAAATTAGTTACAAAAAAAAATCATGCCAAAATCGTCAAAGAATTTTTAATTGCTATAAAATACAACAGCAGCATAGGTACACCCACCTAGTTTTAACCGCGTCGGTCGACAGTGCGCCACCGCAAACAGTCTGTATAAACTGCTCTGTACGGGTGCACACACGTCATATATTATATACATATATACTTGTACTTATTACATACATATATATATATATACCTATATTTTATTGTACATAATACATATACATATAATAATATATACATCAAATAATAAGTAGGTATACACTGTATACTGGCACGTATTAATATTATTATACGACGACGATGTCGACGACTAGTTGTGTTAGCTCAGTTGCTCCGCGCTCGGCTTTTCGCGGTTCGTCCTCGTCGTCCGGCGGCTACTTTTTACACACAGTACGTGGTCATAATATATTACTGTATTATGCATTAGTTTCTTATTATTTTTCACACGATATATTTTATACTATTTATTGGACTCGAATTTCCCGCACACAACGTTTAGGCGATTTTAATGTTTATATTGTAATATTAATAATATTGTATTGTTATACGCACACGACGAATCTCGACTCTCTGTCTCTCCTACGATAAATACATACCAGCCGAAAACGTTTTGAACACTAATAGCGCGCGACGACAACCGAACATTGATAAAATAATTTTTTTTAAACTTTTTAAACCTTATGCTATTCAGGTACTAGAGTTAAACCATCGCATGGAAGTAGTTGTCGGACGAAGGCGCGAAGGATAAGAAATATGAATACCAATAACAGTCAGGGTAATAACAATAACAACAGCGGCGGTGGCGGTGGAAATAATAATTTCCGGAAGTACAAACGGGTTACTGCAAGTAACCCGTCGAACCCGAAAACCAAAAAACAATTGGAAAACGAATTAAACCGGCAGAGGAGCTTTTTCGTCAGCTGCAGCCCGCAAAATTCGTCCCCTGCTCGTCACAGCAACACACAAGAGGTACCTGTGCGTATACTTTACTTAAATATGCGTCTAAAACGTATGATAAAACCGTACTTCACTCGAGGACATAATAAAACGTAACAATATCAGTGTACTATTATTATTCTCTCCTCGTTATTGAAATTTGAAACACTTTTCATTTAATCTCGTATCCAATATTATTTTATGTATATTTTATAATATATATATTATATATATATGTTCATTTAGGCAGTGGCGTAACTGGATAAAAATTTAGGGGGCAATATAATTTATTCAGTATTCATCATATACTCAAAACTCTGACTCCACCTCCGGTTTAGTCTTAAAACTCATTTTACGGTTTAGAAACAGTAGCAGGTACTGGTTAGTGGTTACCCATATTGTTAAAAAGTTAATACCAAAATGATACCTTTGCCCCTCCACAAAAATGTCTGGGAGGACAAGTGCCCCCCCCCCCGAAATTACGCCACTGCATGTAGGTATAGATAGATCCAGTGTTGGGAAATATCTAGATAAATTTATCTAGATAAGTTATCTAGATAAAAATTATTCATCTTTTATCTTATCTAGATAAATTTCAACTCTATCATATTTATCTTCATCTAGATAAAATTCTAGTTATCTATGAGTAACATATCTAGATAATTTATTTTAATTTACTTAAAAAAATTTTTTAATTTTTAAATTATTATTAATATTATTTTAAAAACAGTTATTATTTTTTTTTTTCAAATGTTAGCTAACAGCTTCATTGTATTATTATAAAATTAAGTCAGTGAATGACATTTCATATATATTTAAAAAATAAACTATTTTATTTTATGTCAATTTTTAATGCCTTAAATATATGATGTATTTAAAAAAAATAATACCTATATAACTGAATATTTGCAAAATTAAACATGAAATTATCTGATATTTATCTAGATAAAATTTAGTATAACTATCTTTATCTTTATCTAGATAAAATTAGGTACTGTTATCTTTATCTTTATCTAGATAAATTATTAGTTATCTATTCCCAACACTGGATAGATCTACGTTCTAACACACAGTACAGAATAATATATTGTAATGTTAATATAACAAATTGTATAATATTGTTTATGTTTATGCGAACAATTGATTAATATTATTTTTAATATTCTTGTCCTTCTCTGTTGGCTATAGGGAGGCTATTTGAATAGGAGTAACAGCAGTGTTTTAGGACAAAAGAAACATCCCACGCTTGCGATCTATCGTCCGCCAAGTATGTATAATAATATTATAATACATAAAATATGTATAAAAATTGTGTTCGTCGTACCACGCGTACTGCAGCATTGAATTTAGTACATTGTAAAACATTTTAATGAATTAAGTGTTAACAAACGAGTTTTAAAGTTTTAATTTGTGTGCCATGTGATACATTAAATTTATATTTTGTTCTGCCATATTATTATTATGACTAACAAATTGATCCACCAAATTGGAACATACCGTTCCACGAGCATACCGCTCGTGTTTGCTTCATTATGACGTGATGTGTTAAGAACGATACTATATATAGGTATAATTAGGTACCTATAATCATTTTGCTCTGTTTAAACCCCACTCACTAAATGCAGGTACTTTTTATTTTACTCACACATATAACAGTACAGAAGTAGGTATTAATTATTGTATCCTCGCTATCCACCTACTCGCTTAAACTATATACAACGATTGAAACCGTATTATTGTACAAAGTGATTATTTTAAAGTTAAACGCCTAGTAGTATATCTATGATTCTATAAAGGCATTTAAGTTATTTGGCAAGTCTGGGCAAGTTAACGATAATTTTAACTGAGTTAAGTTAAGTTGATAAAAAAAATTCTAAAAATTTTAAAGTTAATAGTTATTTTAATTTTTTTTTTAACTCAATTACAAGTCAAAAGTTATGTGATAACTTACATTACTCGTTATTTATTAAGTTGATATTAATAAAAATCAGTTAAGTTAAAAACTAAGTTAATGCAATTTAAATTTTAAAAAGTTATGTTAAAAAGTTGAAATTGACTTTTAACTTAACTTTAACTTGTTAACTCGTTTATGCCAATAGGTTTGTTATTTGGTATAGTTTATAATTTTTTTGGAATAATTGATAGGTATACATCAATATAGAAAATTCGATATTAATATTACATTTTACAAGTTAGCTGGTAGTTAGGTATTCCAGCCATGCATTTTTTTTGCATTTCTGAAATAGTAGATAATCAATTACTTTATATTAATTATTATGTACTGTATGGCATTAAATAATAAAATTTGTATAATTGTGTAATTTGTTAACGAGCTTAGGAAATTGTTATCTTCCTTTTTTAAACTATTTTAATTTATAGAGATATCGATTGTTTAACCATAATGCACGTAAATAAGTAATTGGGAACACGGGCTTTAAACATAAATTGTAGTTTTGATTTCATATTAATCCGTGCACGCAAATACAAACAAAATAAATTAATGGGATACAGTATTCTTTAAAAGTTTAGTCCTGTTATGAATGTTACTTTTGGTCAATGGAAATAATTCATTTGGCACGCGTGCTTTATCACAGATTTCAGACTATCATGTTCGCACACTTTAGATAAACAAGAAAATACATGTTTGTTACAGACAACTATTAACTGAAAATGAATTATAGGTAACATATTATAAAACGTATATTTTTAATATCATTGTATATTTTAAAAATAACTTGTTTTGTCAATCATTTAAATAAAAAATTTTCGCCGTTATTCAACCGAAATAAAATTGATTTACTTTCAAGCATTAAACGGTTTACTGCACTAACAAGTAACAAAATAATATGTTTAAATTTGTACTCGTATATATTATAGTTAATATATAATTGGTATTTAGGACCATAATATCCGCTACTTACCTATATAGTGTGTTGGGTGTTCAGCATGAAGTCCATTTTATTAACGGCGTGAATTTGGCATGACGTAGGTGTTCGAGGTGACATAAATAATAACAGTGATAATGTATATGTAGCCAACGGTTCGCAGAAATCAAAAAACGTCAAAGATGCATCAGACATATCTGAGGACAGCAGTAAGCTGAACGTGCACGCCAAGGAGTTCTCCTTAGAACGTTCCAATACCGCTCCTCAGTCCATAGCGAATGTTGTAAAAACGGAGTGAGTTTTTTTATATTCATCTTAACCAATACATTTTGTTTCTATAAAGTAGTTATGTGTAAAAAATAATAAAGTGAACGATAATAAATTAAATTGAAATATCTTTAAAATACAAATAATAAGATAATATTGTACCTATAAAATAAAATAAACAAATAAGTATAGCCTTCAGTTGTACATAGTACATAAGGTGCCTATAGTGAGTTACTGTTATGAATGTGTTAAATTGGAATTCAATAATATATGTTAAAAATGTTATCATGTATAGATAATAGTTAAATAAATATTTAGTGAAAATTTCAAGTATCTAAGGCAGTGGTTTTCAACAGGTGTGTCGCCAAAATATTATTAATTTAAACTGTATAACTGTATAAGCTTTCAAAGTAGAAATATATGATATTATTACCTACGACATTATGATAAAATAGAAAAAAATCACAGATAAGAAAAACAATTATAACGATATTCTTATTAATTATCCCGTAATTATTACCGATATAAAACTATATTAATATATTTAATTTATTAGAAATATCATCAAATACAACCTTAAAATCAAAATTGTATATACGTCTCAAAATGATTTGTTTTGGATTTATTTGCAAAACGAATACGCTAGAGTGAGCAAAAAATCATTGCATATTTTGGTTCTTTTTCGACATCATGCATGTGTGAATCAGCATTTTAGACATTGGAAATAACAAAAACCAAAAAAAAATTTAGCTTAAACATATTGAATGTGAATTATTATCACGCGTAAGTTTGTCAACCATTCGCCCACGAATCGAGCATTTATGTTCAGTTCACCAGTCACAAGTATTGCACTAATTTACTTTATAAACTAATTGGTAAGTACTGTAGGTAGGTACTGTATTGAACTGCCGTTTAATGTTATTAATTAAGTTTTTTTTTAAATAAAATGCTTACGTATAAATGTACTAAATTACAAAGGTTTATAATTTTTACTTTTTGAAAAATCCATTAATTTTTTCAAGTGTGTTGCCATTTTTATGGATCTAAATTAGGGCGTCGTCATACAAAAATAGTTGAGAACCACTGGTCTAAGGTTATTCATTTTTGAGTTACACCAAAAAACAAATATAATATAGTTGAATAGGTAGGTTAGTGATTTTGCGTGGAAATTCCTGATTTTTATAAATTTTTTAACATAAATATGTTTTTGGGCTGGGCACACGATAAAATGTTTTTGACCGATTTTTAGTTAAATTTTCGTTGTCATGGTTATACTTATTAACAAAAACATATTTATGGTTCATACATTTTCCTGCTGGAGAAAAAATATCGAATAGTATGCTATGGTTTTTTTGAATAGAATAGGGATTATTTTTTCTTTTAACCACCCAAAATACCGCCTAGATTCAATTTTCTATCAGAAACTTTCACCTAAAGTTAAAAATAGAAGCATTTTTACTGCCCCAAAAGACGGTGATAGAAAAAATAAACACATTCAACATTGTAAAATCAATACATTCATCATGTTCGCTCAAAATCTAAAATTATCTTAAAATTATTTTTCAATGAATAGTTTTCTCATCTCTATAGTAAGTATAGTTAATAGATGACAAGTTAAGATTTATTAATTTATTTTGACAACGGTGTATCTGTATTCTGTATACTACTGTGTTCATTAATTTAAATTGGCATCTGTCGTCACTCGTCATTGACCTAATAAAATCTTTCGTACCTATATCATATATATTTTTATAACGTGTATAAATATTAAACAATATACATATTTAGTGTCTACATATTAGAAATATTGTAATATTCGAAGGGAGTATAATACTTAGACATTTCGATATTATTTCTATAACTACTCAGAAAGTGTCATAATAATTAAATACCTACTTTAAAATAATATTGTGATAACCGTTTTAGAGGAACTCGACACAGTACTGGTACGGTATTGTCAAGATCGAGGACATTCTATACGAACGGCGATACTAAACCTAATACTCCAAAGAAAAGTTATGATTACAAGAATAATTTTGCATGTAAGAATAATTTTCAACAGATGAAATACATACAACAAAAAGATACTCAGGTAATATTCTTAATAACTTGAATACCACTGTGGATATTTTTTTATTACCTATTAAAAACTTGAAAGACGTGTGTAAATAATGTAAGAATAAATTATAGGGTCCAAAAGTGCAATTCAAAGACCCTAAACCAAAATCAAAACCTATCATGAACGACCAACTAAATGCATGCGTGGTGGATTCAAAGAATGACTTCGGTCTTAGGAGATCAAAAACCTATAACGGCCCAGACAGCAAATACTACTATAATACTTTTGATGAAACGCGTACGTCATGGAAATGTCAACCTAACGAATTTTGTGTAAAAGACTTAAATTGTTTTCCTGAAGATATAAACGATATGGCCAAACGCATAGTAAAAGGTATACATACGTAGTTAAAAACTTGAATCTATTTAATCTCTTTACAGTTTACAATGGAAAATGCACTAAGTACAAACTAAATCTTGAGATGTTAATTATACTTTGAAATAATTTAAAATAATAATTATTACTATTCCTTGAGACTATAATAGTCTATTTAGTCTAAAATATGCAAGTTTGGACGCTGAACGTGAACACATCATAAATTGTATTTTCCTATTGTAGATACAAAAAACTCACCAACAAAAGATTTAATGCTTTTGGCATTGAAAATAATTGAACACGTGGTTAGCAACCAAGAAGCTATGAAGCCTTCGGTTAATTTATCCCTCTACATAATTGAGGTAATTTTTTTTGAAACATTTGTCCTGATAAGTATTAACAATTTTAATTAATTTTAAGAATTTAATAATGTAATAGAGGGATACAAGAGACACTTACGTCAATATGATCATCAATACCATCCAATTGTGGTTCGTAAAACGAGAGAAACTCTTACAACCACCCAGATTTTTTTCATACGCAACATTTGTACTGCAAATGTACAAAGGAGTAAGTAAAACTAGAACGTTCAAAAAATGTATTATATCGATTGATAAAAAAATAACAATTTATTTTTATTATACACTTTTATGTTCCAATCACGTACTATCTAAATATTGGAATGTTAATATGATATATTATACGATGTTGTTTACACATATAAATATAAATCATTATAAGTATAAAGACATTGTACATCATGTACAGTATATACTTTGACTTATTGTTATTATTGTTTGTTTCTATACAATAACTAATTTGCTTTGTGTTTTAATGTGTTTCCAGATGAAATTGAATAAAGTGTTATCAAACAGAATGGAGAAAGAGGTGTACTCTCGTAAACAAGCTCTGCTAATGTTATTGTTTAAAATTTGCGAACACTGTTTAACGCCCGGCAAGGAGAAGAACACGATTGAAGAAGTAATAAAAAACTACATGATAAGAATTCGAAAACGTAATTAACCAAATAATTGTTAACACAAATTACGAATAATAATAGGTATTTAATGATAAATTAAAAGTTTTACTGTAGGTATCTGAAAAACAGGTAAAAAATAACGGCGTGGCTCTTATAATTATTTTAGAAACCTTATATTAAAATAGTTTTAAACTGTAGTACTTATTATTTTAACATATTAATTATTAGTAGGTAGCCTAATGCAATTAAGTAATGTTCGAATAACACAACACAAATAATGTTTAATACTGATGTGAATTAATATCAAATGCAATCGCCAATCGGTTTGGCTTAGTAACAAGGCCGTATTTACCTTTTTTGCGCCCTGGGTCAACAATATTTGTACATCCCCCCCCCCCCAAAAAAAAATAATTAATCCATTTTTTTATTGTTTAGTTATAATTCTTTATTTATCAAATTTTAGTTAAAAACACAGATAATGATGATACATTATTTTAGTTATTATCAAAATGTATGATAACATAGGTACAATTGTAAACTATAAAAAAATTACAAAACTGAATAGTTATAATTGACTGACAAAATGAGTCATATGCCCATATCATAATAGTAATGTAGGTAATGCAAAAAGTCCAAGTAAGTACTCAAAACAATTCTTACCAAAAAAAAATTTTATTTATACAATATACACTGGTGCCGGGCCGGGGCCGCCCCCTAAATGTATCAAAAATTGGCCGTCTGGGTCAAATGTCCCCGTTGCCCCCTCTTAAATACGGCCCTTCTTAGTAGTAGTACCTATACAGTATACAGTAACTAGGTAGTTGGTAACTACCTGTTATTATATTATATATATTTTTATAGCTTTCGTAGAAGTTATAGCAGGTACCAGCTAATTTAAAATGTGGTGAAATAATATTCAATTATAATATTTTTAAATATTCAAGTAATTATTTCATTTTTTTATTAGGTTTTGGTTGGTTATTGATTTTTATTGGTTTAATACACTTTAATCGGTTTTCATCTATAAAATAGAACTGTACATATATATAATACATATATAGGTACTGAGAGATACATTTAACGAAAGACAAAATTGTATATTAAATATTTTTGATATTTTTTATCGTTATTCCTTTTTTTTAGCGACAACATACATTTTAATTCCTGATACCAAAGTAGGTACCTACAGGGATACCTCAGAAAATATGGGTCCACTACTTCCCTCATCTAAACATTAATACTTATAAGTATTCTGACAAATATGAAACTACTTGTTCAAATTTTTTTTATAAATCGAAACAATTATTCTGCTTCTGAATTTAAAATTACAAAGTATGTATTGTTGTTAGTTTATAATATAATGTGGTGTCATTCAAAATAATAAAAACTTAAAAAAAATATTTATATAGTATTTAGAAATTATCACACATATGACATATGCATATAGATATTGTATAAGTTGTTATTTTTAAATTTTAAGTTAATATTTTGTTAAAAATGCATCTTGTACTATTCAATTTATTTCACATTAGCGATTGTTGAAGTTTAGGTCGTTAGACATTTGTTTCAACTAAGTTAAAAAACCAATGCATAATATGTATTTATAGGCATAGGTATATTTACATGTTTCTATGAGTTTAAAATAATAATTATATGTACAGTGATTGAAAAAAATAACTGATTTGTTTTAACTATATGGTAATATATTATGCGGTGTGTAAGCATGCTTTTAACTCACATGTATTTTTTTACAAATTAATTGGAAATAGTTAAGTATTGTTACAATACATTTTTTAACTAGTTAAGTTATCAAGTTAATTAGGAAATCACTGACTATTGTAGTTGAAAAGTTTGAATAAAATTAACTTTTAAACTTGGTTTTAGCTTTACAACTAATTAATGATCCTCTCCACACCTTTGGCTCTTGCACGTGTTACGTGTACTGTATTCAGGAGAGGACGTCGGCTAATATAAAAATATATGTTTCATTTCAGGTCGAATGCCTATTTACCATCGTGGATGGCATTGGACGAGACCTGGAACAAGAGGTTCCTGACACGTTGAAACAACTATACGTATCCATCAGGGATGTGATGCTGACACGAGACTGTTCGGCGACCGTGAAAAAGACCCTCCTGCATTTGATTGAACTGAGAGCGTCGCAATGGGCCCTGTCCCCTTCTACGTTACATTACTACAATTCGAAACCGAACATCTAGCGTCTTATTTTTGTTAACCATCAAGACCACATGGTTGATATTATTTGAATAATAATATTACATTATTACCTTAAATACCTATGTATAATTGTGATAGTTCTGGGAAAACAATTTGTATATTATTATTTCATGTATTTGGTACATAATTTTACATTTTATTGATTACATAATATATTTAGGTATATAATATATACTTTACAAACTGAATTATTTAATCGAATTAATATTATTTTTACGAAATACACTCACTTTATTCATGATTAAGTTTGATATCAATGCTATATTATAGTAACAAAAGTAACTATAACATAATAATATTCGATTAAATATTTTGGTGAAGTTTTAACGAAAAATAGAATAGCTACCTAAATTATTCAGCTTAATTCAAACCTGGATATCCAAATAATTCACGAAGTAAAATATCTACTTTACATATTTTATAGCAGGGATTCGAACCAATGTACACGTTTGTTAATATTATATGTTATTGTTCTAGAATTCAGCCATGTTGTTATAATGTGTACAATATATTTAAAAAGTTCTTAGCTGTCTTACACCAAAACGGTGTTATATAAGCCTTCTTTTGGATAAACATTTTTTTTAGTTAATAGAACTATATGTACGCAAGTCGTGTGCGTCTATATTATTGTTATTTCATTCCTAGTCATATTATAAGATCACGGTTTTTATTTTTTTTATACCTTTTTTCTAACATAATTTTTTTTACGGAAACTGCCTGTTTAAATTTTAATAAAATGGGTATTTTTAACAAATACCTACTAAATTAAATATTATACACGATAAAATTGGTTATATGATATGGTAGGTATCTATATTCTATAATATATTTAATAAGCACATTTAACGCTTGTGGAACTGAATACGATATAATAATATTATATTATACCTATTGTATTAAAATTATTGAAAACAAATATAATATATTTAAATTATTGTTTGAAACTTTTTTTTTTTTTTTTGGTAAAAATGTACAGTCTATTGAGTATATTTATAACTCTGTAGACTGTAAGTATGAAAACGTCAATAACATTCCCAACACGCGTCTTATAATATTATGAATATATACTGGTTCCCATTAGGAGTTCCCGATTTTAACAGTTCAACTTCAGAAATAATGACAGAAAACATAACTATAACTACTACCAGCTCTCCAACCACAACTAGGTCATCAACCAACCAGTTCTACGAAACCTATATTGAAGAAAATCAAACCACTAGCACTACCAGCTCGCCAACCACATCCACTACCAGCATGCCGAAGCCTATTGAGGCACACCTAACTTTTAGTACTACCAGTGATCGACCTTCTTGTAACTAGTGATTCTCTTCGAAATAATAGTAGCGATGAAGTTAAAAAAGAAAAAAACACTAATAGAACATCACAACAATAGAACCACCAAAGGATTCTGGAAAAATAAACCCATCAAAGGGATCTGTAAACAACACAACAATAGTGTCACTATCCGGAGATAACACAAGGTCAAAAAATGAAGATGCAGGAAACTCAACTTCATTTAATACAGGCAACACACACATTAAAGCTAGGGTTGCCACCTTTGAAAGATAGCAGACCCGGAGACAGACCGATTAGCAAAAATAAGGTCATCAGCAAAAGATTCTATGAATATACGCTATAGTATGTATAATGTATCTATAGCTCAGTTTATGAAGTGAAAAGATAAGTACCTAATGAAATGCAAAAAAATATTAATATAATCACATATTTTATTGTTACCTATAGAATGTTTTTGACTGTTGTTTCTGCTTTAGTACGTCCACAGTGAACTTTTTTTGCCATAACAGGTTCTCCGTATAGAGAAGTATTCAATTTTATTCCACAGTCCATACTTAAATAGCTATGATGATGATTACGTAATTATCAGCACAAAGCGTATACGCCATGCGATTGTAGTATTACATAGTCAAGTTGTCGATGCACGAATGTTAAATGTTTTGGAACATACGACAGAGCCAGGCACGTACACAGAATACATTTTTTTTTTTTTTGGGGGGTTACAAAATAACGAAATACAAATTGTACAGCAACATAATAAAATAATTTATTCCTCCTTACTTAATGTGACAGTTATTACGTTAAATATCTAAATTGTATGTATGTAATTTGTTCAGAAGTAAGTATATAGGAATATTAGGAATAATAATATTTTCGGTGGAATTTTTGGTGACCGATCGAGTACAGAAAATAAAATAAGATTATCTACAAAATATGAGTTTTCTAGGTACATTATATATATCGCAATGATACAGTTCTTGCCAAACCTTATAATGTGTGTTTGAATCTTAACAGTAAACCTTTTTAGAATAATAATATTTTCAAAAGTGCATTACACTTTTTTAGTGTCCACTTAAATTAATATTTTGTTCAAATATCATAAGTATTAATCACATAACAAGAGATCTGAGATTTATTATGCTGTAATTAGTGTAATTGTAAAATAGTGTAATAAAAATGGACAATTACACCATCAAGAACCAAACCCAAGTCAAAATCCTCGGGATAATCTTCGATTCCAAAGCAACATGGCACCCTTACATACAATATATTAAAAAATCCTGTCTTTCTAGAATTAATTTAACTAAAACACTTTCTTACATGGCGCGGGGAGCACAAACACAATAAATGCTACTGAAAATTTACAATTCACTTATCCTTTCCAAAATAGATTACAGAGCCCCTCTAATATCCACCTCCAAACACTCTCACCTCAGAATACTGAAATGGGTACATAACTCAGGGGTCCGACTATCCATAGGTGCGTTCCGATCAAGCCCCAGGTTAGCATACTTAGCATTGCCGGCATTCCATTATTGGACATTAGATGGTCCGAACTAACATTCAAAATCGCAGCTAGAATGGCCTGTGCCCCTCAAGGTCTTCACTTCTTCCTTTACCACATTTTTGACTTTTACCTAACTCAAAAAAATTTACACATTTCGTGATTTTGACGATCTTATCAAAATTCTTACTTTATACGGTCATAATAATAATAATAATAATAATAATAATAATAACTTTATTTATTGCAACAATAACATCTTTACATATTAAAATAAAATAATAAATATAGGTAGGTATATATACGTAAAAATATAAATTAACAAAATAATAAATTACATGAAAATTTGACAATGTTACAGCACTCCCAAAAAGCAAGCTTGTGCTGGGAGAGCCAGTTCTTAAAAGAATTTATATAAGATATAAGTACTCTAGTATTATAATGATAATTAAAAATATAGATTACATAAAATAAAAGTAAAAGGAGACTTAATTAGACTTAAAACAAATATATAAAGATCATGAAATAGAGTAAAACAATATAATAAAGAGGCCAGTAAAAAAGAGGCAAAAACAAAATTTAAATATAATCTAAATCTAATTTTTTTATAAATTTTTTAAAAGAAGTAACATTCTTAAAATTATTTATATTAATATTAAATAAAACACATAGCTGTAAACCAATATAAAATGTACTTTTTTGACCAAAAACTTTAGTACAATTTGGTAAACATATATTAATATTTTGTTTAAATCTAGTTTTATGTTCGTGATCAAATATAGGTATTAAATGTTTGTGTTTATAAAGATCAATCAGAACAGAGAAATTGTAAATAAAATTGAAGTTTTTTAAATTTAGAGACTCATATAAAGTGATAGTGCTAGTTTGAACAGGTAAATTAAATAAAAATTTAATAAGACAATTTTTAGTAACTTTTAATCTGGATAAATGTATATTATAGGTTCCTCCCCAAATTGATAAACCATATGAATAGAAAGATTGTACTAAGGTTAAATAAATAATTCTTTTATAATAATTATTAAAAATATATCTAGTATCTTTGAATATGTAGAAGAATTTACGTAAATTGTTATTTATAAAATTTATATGCCTATCCCATTTTATCCTATAATCAAGAATTAATCCCAGATACTTAATTTTTAATACATTTTCTAGATTAATACAATTACAACTACAGGTTGAATTAGGTACACAGTTTAATAAATGAACTATTAAATTATTATTTGTAAAATTATTGGATGAAAAAAGTTAAAAATTAATAAATTTAGATTTTGTTAAATTCAATTTTAATTTATTCTTACAAAACCACCCATAAACGGTATTTAAAATATTATTAGCTTCATAATAAAGATTATTTACTGTTGGATTAGATACTAAAATGGCAGTGTCATCGGCAAAACTAAATAATTCAATATTAATATTTGTTTTTATATTCAAAAGATCATTAATAAAAATTATAAATAATAATGGTCCTAATACACAGTACCTTGAGGAACCCCACAAGAAATTCCTAAAGATTCACTAAAAATATCATCAATTTTAACTCTTTGGGTTCGTCCACTTAAAAAGGATTTCAAAAGGTTATTTGCAACTCCTCTTATACCAGCCTTATCTAATTTCTCAAGTAATATATCATGGTTTACACAGTCAAAAGCTTTATGAACATCTAAGAAAATACCTAATACTTTATAGTTTTTATCAATATTTTTCCGTATAAAACTATCAACCTCAAATAGCGCGTCATTTGTCGACATTCCGGTTCGGAAACCGAATTGTTTTTTTGAAAAAAAAGATTTTGTATTAAGGAAGTTTACTATTCTGACTTTGATACATTTTTCAAATATTTTGGATAAAGTTAGAGATAAACTGATCGGTCGATAATTTCCACATAATAATTTATCACCCGATTTAAATAGAGGTATAACTGTACATTTTTTGAAGTTTGAAGGATATTTACCAGTTAATAATGATTTATTAAAAATAATTGCTAACGGTAAGGAAATAGATTTACGTACATTTTTAAGTAGGTAAATAATTTGTCACGCCGTTTTCATAAAAAGAAGTATGATTCTAAATTTTCGCAAGGAGTGCTTCAATTTCTTTAGCGTCTATTTGTTTTAAGAAAATACTGTCTTCAATAATATTATTATTAAATAAGAATTTATCAGAATTATTATAGTGTTCAATTCCTAAATTTGATGCCACATTTACAAAAAAAATATTAAGTTCATTACAAATATCAACTTTAGATTCAATAACAATACCATCTTTATTGATTATCCTATTAATTTTACTCGTATTTTGATATGGTTTACCTGTGACCTCATTAATAATGTTCCAAACCTGTTTCGTATTTTATTGTGCGCGATGTAGTTTATTTTGATAATATAGTTGTTTAGACCTTCTGATTAATAAATTTAACGTATTTCGATAAGAAATGTAATAATTGTCTAAAGTTTGAGTCAAAAGGCCTAGTTCTTAATTTAGCGTATAATTTTTGTCTATTTCTAATTGAGGTTATAATACCGGTTGTAATTCATTCTTTAATTTTAAACATTTTTTTAGATTTATATTTAATATTAGAATATGTAGAACAATTTATAAATTCTTTAAGTTTAGAATTAAAAACTTCGATCATAATTTCAACATTTTCATAGTCCAAGCATGAATACCAATTTTCTGTTTTAATTAATAAGTCTAAATGACTAGTATTTATCATATCAGATTTTAAGGTATATGAGGGAATATTTTCATTTGTGTATAAATCCGATAACATTAAGATAGTCGCATAATGATCAGTAATATCACATCTTAGTATATATGAATTAACTTTATTAATTTTAATGTTTTTGATAAATATATGATCAATGCAAGATCCTGAAAGATTTGTTACTCTAGTAAATTTATTAATACAAGGTAGGTATCCATTTCTAGCCATAATATTTAAATAATCATTGCTTTTATTTGAATTTTTTAAGATATTTATATTAATATCGCCACAAAAAATACTTAAAAATGAATTATTTATTTGAGATAAAAATAAGTCTAAACCAATAATAAAATTTTCAAGATCGTCATTTGGAGATCTATACAAATTAATGAAAATATAAAGTCATCGACTTTAATTATAAGCTGCATAGAATTACAATTTAATAAAACTTGTTTATCGATTTGTACTATATTTAGAGAATCTTTAATAAAGATAGTAACACCATCACTTTTTTTTTTTTATTGGGGGGGTTAAGGCTTCGACATCTGAGGTCATTAGCCTGTTTGTGGGGGAGGGTACGGTAGGTTTTTGGATTGGGTAGATTTGGTACACGTGTGTGTGGCAGAATTTTTGAGTGGGCACCCGTGGGTATCTGCCATGCCCGAGAGGGGGAAAGCGGTTACTCTCTCCAGACATCGTGACTTGCCCGAAGAGAGGAGCCGCCCGTGACCGAGGTTCGAACCGGTGTCGGCTGCGTCGCAAACGACGCCTTAGACCGCTCGGCCACCACGTCCCCCTCCATCACTTTTATTTAAAGTTCCTACAGAGTTTATGGTTTTATAACCATTTAAATTAAAATCAAAATCATTAATGAGCCATGTATCACATAAAACAATAATACTATAAAAAAGTATTTTACTGTACTAAGCAATGCTATAAGATCATTTATATGAGCATTTATACTACTAATATTTAATTGAAAAGTAGATAGATTATTATTTGGAATTAAAATGTCAGCTATAGAATCAATATAAGAGCAATTTACATTATTAACATTTAGATAATCATCAAAATTAAACATATTATTCATAATTTAAATATTAGTTAAAACATACATTTACATACATACTAATTATAAGTTTTGGATGTCTTGAGATGATTTAATTTTAGTTATTTTGGATTTTTCATCTTTTCTCACAAGAATATCCGCATTTGATAACCAGACGAATTTATATTGTTTATCTTTCGCAGCAGATCTTGTTTGAGCAAAAAGTGCTCGCTTTGATTTGGTAAGACGTTCATTAACGAAAACCTTTTCTACCGGCCATTTATTATAAATTTTATCAGTTGTTAATTTCATAGATTTTACATTTCTGATTAAATTTTTTCTCATATCAAGAGTATCTAATTTTGCCAGTATAATATTTTGCTTAGAGTTAAAAAAGTTAATTCTATTAGCTTCAAGTACCTTCAACTCCGTGTTTGTTTTTTTCACAATTTCTTCAACAATCAAAACACAATTTTCATTGGTTGTTTTAGGAATACCTGTTATTTCCACAGTAATTCCTAAATTGTGTTGTTCAATTTCATCTATTTTATATTTCAAAACCTCAACTTCATCAGATAATCGTTTATTTTCCGTGATAATTTTCTCATTGACAATCTTAATATTTTTTAATTCACTAACTTTTTTTTTTTTTTGTTATTAAAGTATTTATTCAATCTGTTACGATACACGAACAATAAGAATAATTGATGAAAAGTAAATAAAATAATAAAATAAAAATAAAAATAAATAACAGATTAACAGAATGTAGAGGCCTCCCAGCGGAGGTACTACGACATGAGCAGGACTAAATTATTAGGCTAGCCGGTCGCGACACCACTGTCTTTTTAGTCTTTTGACTGGGTTACCTGGGATAGAAGCAGATGATAGGTCGGAGATTAACGGATTCTTATGGTGAGCTAGGCGGCTATTGAAACGTTTATAGTGAGTTTTGGCTAGATCAGAGACATATGGTATATTGAGATCGGTGTGGAGGGTGTGATTAGAGACATAGAATGGTGCTTTTAGAATTGTGCGTAGAGTTTTGGATTGAAATCTTTGAATGTGGTTGATGTTGGAGATTTTGGCAGCGCCCCATAGTTGAATCCCATAAGTCCAGATGGGTCTGAGAAGGAGTTTATAAAGGAGAAGCTTGTTGGAAAGCTTCATGTGCTTTGATGTAAGAAGTGAACGAAGGAATCGGAAGCGGTCATTTAGTGTACGGGTTTTGCCAATTATGTGAGGTTTCCAAGTGAGACGGCGGTCGATAAGGATACCGAGGTAACGTATGCATTGCGCAGGGGGAAGTGGTTGATTGTTGAGGTAAAGTGTTGGACATACTCCATGACGAAGTGAAAAGGTACCGTGGATGGACTTGGTTTCATTCATTTTTACTCCCCATGATTTGTACCATGATTCAAGGGAGAAGAGATGATCTTGTATGTAGGAGGAGGCTAGAACAGGATCAGGGCTGGTTGCTAGTATGGCTTTGTCGTCAGCAAAATCACCGACTAAGGTATGGGGTGAAGTAGGCTGGTCAGAGATGTAGAGATTGAAGAGTAGGGGAGCAATTACTGCGCCTTGCGGTACGCCTGCTTTTATTTCAGTAGGAGAGGAGAAGGAAGAACCTACACGTACAGAAAAGAACCGATTTTCGAGGTAGGATTTGAGGATCAGATAGTAGTGACTAGGAAGGATAGATTTTAATTTATAGAGGAGGCCTGAGTGCCAGACTCTATCAAAAGCTTGAGAGACATCAAGGAAGGCACCTGTGCAGTACAATTTTTCCTCTAGGGCAAATGAAATTTTGTCAACCAGGCGGTGAATCTGATGGATCGTTGAGTGACTGTTGCGAAAACCAAATTGAGAGTCAGGTAGTATTTTAGCTTCGTCAACTATTGGCAGTATTCGTTTGAGAAGAAGTTTTTCAAATAGTTTGGAGAGAGTTGGTAGGAGACTTATAGGCCTATATGAGGAAGGACAGTCAGGAGGTTTTTTTGGTTTTGGTATGAGTATTATGATAGAATATTTCCATAATATAGGAAAGTATGATAAACGAAGCATAGCATTATAAATTTGTGTTAGGAAGATTATGGTTTTTCTGGGAAGGTGTTTGACCACTTCCGTCGAAATTAAGTCAAAACCAGGAGATTTTTTCGGTGAGTTTTTCTTAAGATTAAATTCAACTTCGCTAGGAGTAAAGGCTTTAGGAGGAGGATACATTGGAAGAGGAGAGTTAAGATAGCTTTCAACTTCTTGGATTTTGGTTGGAGAGATGATATTGTGGTGAGGTTGAAATGTGTTAGATAGGTGGTTGGCAAATATGTTGGCTTGGGATTGTTCAGACAGTGCCCAGCTACCATCAGCGTTATGTAGAGTAGGGGGAGAGTTGTGAGTTCGTAGTAATTTCCTAGTGGCTTTCCATAGGGAGCCATCCATGCCAGTGAGAGAAGAAATATAGTTTGCGTAAGACTCCGATTTAAGGTTAGCTAGCAGACGTTTCAACTTTTGGGTAAGTGCATTGTAGAGAGATTTGTCGATAGGATATCGAGTTCTTTGCCATATAACCCGAGCGCGACGTTTTTGTGAGATGAGAGTTCGTATGTAGGAGGGGAGATGAGGAGAAGGCTTAGCGTGCAAGGGCACAGGTTTGGCTGAGTCCCAAACAGAGGTTTGAATATTAGTTGTGAGTAGGTTTACTGCGTCATCAATATCAGAGGGAGTCTTTAGGCGGAGTTTAAGGCAAGTTTTTTTCGATAGGATTGTACTGAATTTGTCCCAGTCAGTTGGAAATTGTGTTAGAGCTGAGGCATTGGCTTTAGCTTGGGGAAGACAGTCTAGTGAAAGCATGACTGGTGAGTGGTCTGAACATGGGTCAATGAGATTAAATATTTGAGAGTGGAGGTTTCTTGGAATCTTAGTGACGAAGATATCCAGGATGTCTGGCTTTTTTCGACGGGAGTTAGGCCAGTATGTGTAATTTGGAGGTGCAATGAAAGTAGAGTTGGTAGATGGTAGTGATTGGAGGAGAGAATTACCTCTGGGGTTTGAGGCGCGACAGCCCCACTGTTGGTGCTTTGCATTTAGATCGCCACCTATGATGTAGTTGTTGTTGAGAGTAGAGAAAATTTCAGTAAATCTGGCCGGAGAGATTTTGTGTTTCTCTGGACAATAAACAGCTGCGAATGTGATAGGGATATTATTAAGTATCAGAGATATAGCGCAGAATTGAATGTCGTCGGATATGGAGTTTGGGAGTGGAATGTATTTAAGTGAAGATTTTATATATATTGCTGCTCCTGCATGTGCAGTGTTGCCTGGGTGGTTTGCACGATAGGAATCGTAACCAGGGAGATTGACGTACGAGTTGGAGGTGAAGTGGGTTTCAGATATAAGGACAATGTCAATTCTTTTTTCCTGAAGGGTGAGGAGAAGTTCATTTGTGTGATTCTTTAGTCCGTTAGCATTCCATAGAAGGGTGAGGAGAGAGTTAGAAGTATAGGAGTTAGGCATTTTGTTTAGTATCAAGGAGCTTGGAGATGACAGAAGTGAGGAGAGTAATTAGAGGATTGATAACAGATTTAAGTTCATCTAAAAACTTAGAGAAAACATCGATATCAGTTTTGGGGGAATGGTTGTCGTAAAATTGATTATGAGTGGTGTCGTTACCTGTTACATTGGCATAGGATCTGGGGCGCGTGTTTGATTGAAGATTGGAAGATGGTGAGCTGGTTGACGGAGCAGGGCATTGAGGAGGCTGCTTTTGATGAGGTTTCTGAGTGAGTTTGGATGAGGTGAATGGGTGACGGCGGCGGTTTTGGAGCTCCTTGTGGACAGTGCAGCCTTTGTAATTCACTAACTAAATAATCAATTTTATTACTAAAATCATCGAATTTTGAACTCATAAAAGATACAGATTTAGTTAACTCCTCAATATTTTTTTCCATTGAGCTCATTAAACTTAATTCAACACCAGATGTTTGAGGTTTTGGCGATTTAGAAGTCTGGCATTCAGAACAGGTAAATCTTGCTTTAGTATTGTTAGACATTTTTTTATAATTTTGCTCAGAATAGCCTGTACAATAAAAGTGAAGAACTTTTTTGCAAGTAGAACACTCGAGTAAATCTTCCTTTTGAGTTGATGTCTCGAGACATTTAGCACACGTAAAATGCATTGTAAGTGAAACGTAAAAACCTAAT
>JANEHU010001161.1:0-97796 GCA_027563435.1 Nasonovia ribisnigri
TTTACATTAAACAATATACATTTTTATATCATTAGATAAGAGATTGAGTTAACCCTAATATTTATTGGAGGTTTTGAGACCAATAATTCTTTAAACTTCAACTATTAATCTTATGATAAGGAAATTTTAAATCTAAAGAATTAACATTTTTCTTAAATTCTTGAAATGTAGATTATACCTTGTTAGATTTTTAATGGCCACTAAGATATACTTATTATACATTTATTAATCTATAATTATTACATTGTACATTTTGTACTTATCTAAGATTTCAAATTTGAAATTACCATATTCATCACAATTCAATGTGTAATTTTTATTTATTTACAAGTATCTAGATTTTCTAATATACCTATTTAACATTATTTTACTTTAATTCCTGACTCGTGACTCATGAGTAATTATTTCTAAACAATTAAAATATTTTTAAGATTCTTGTAATGTAGACAAGTTGAACCATTTTGAATAAGATAATTTTTAAATTCCATAGTTATCATTATTCTCAAATATTCTTCAATTTCTCTAAAAGACATTGTTCATTTATACCTATCTAGGATTTTGAATTTCAAATTCGCTTTTTCATCACAATTCTATGTGTAATGTGTATTCTTTGTTTATTTCATTTTTATTTGGCCCATAAATTTAAACTAAACATTTTATTGGATATTATTAATTTTCTTTAAAAAGTTTAATGTTATGTATGGTAAATTATTATGAAAAAGCAATGTTTAATTTCTCTAAAAGTCATTATTCCTAAGAATTCAAACGTGACATCATTTTTTTTATGAAATTATCTTGTTATGTATTTTTACTATAAAGTGGAACAATTCAGCATATTTCAGCACCTAAATATCTAGATTTGCTAATATATTTAATATTATTTTACTTTAATTCCTGACTCATGACTCATGAGCAATAATTTACTTAATAAATATTTGCATGTATGGTTTTTTGTTGGTTTGTGTTAATAAAATTGTAGAATTTATAACTTTTTGACTTTAATGCAGTAATATTTTACAAGGTTATTCATACAAAAGCAACCATTTTGAGTGCTTATGAATGCCTTATAATTATTATTTTCTACTAATTTGTTTAAACATTGGTCACATTTAATAGTGTATTAAATATAGAAACCAATACAATTTAGAAGACGATTTACCTAATTTAAACCTCTGTCATGGACTAAAATTCTGCAAGTTTAAAATGGCAATCATAATCATATTGTATTGAGAGTATATAACTTATTGCAAATAAAAGTATTGCGAGTGTTTTAAACAATTAGTTGGTACCTATATTGTCATATTGATATAACTTAAAGACTTCGGTATAGATTGTAGTTATATTTTACAAGGTTATTTGCACAAATCAATTGAAACTCTTGTACGAATAATGTTCACTAAGTTTAAATTGTGAAGTATGTTTTCATTAGGCATTTATTAAACTGCTAACTTTTATAAACTGCATTTCTTTAGATACCTACCTATATTAGATATTAACGAATAATGAGTTTACTTTTAAATTTAGTTTACCATACATAGCTTGATAGCTCAATCATTTTATTATAATAAAATGAATGTTGATCCTTTCTTATCAAAATTGTACACATTTCAAATCTATACATTTTTTAATATTAAATTAAAAGTTTTAAAATTGCCCTAAATCCAGACGGAAAATGCTTCTAAAAAATATTCAATCCTGGTCTAAAACCTAACCTTATTCGCCACTCAGAATATATTACAATAATTTTTTACTGATGCAATTGACATATTTAAAATACTTGATGATAATGTTTGATGTCATGATTGGGACTTGGATGTTGTTATAATTTATTAATAAGGTTATAAGGTTTTTACTTATTAGAGCACAAAAAACTTCATAAAAATTTAGTTTAAAAATTAAATTACTTACACAAATGTGATGTATTTTACCATTGTTGTGTAAATATTGTGTGACTTCCATGTCGCTTCCATGTGATGATGACATGCGCTCCATGACACATATGTTTACCACTCATATCAGCCTATAGTTTTTTTTTTTTGCTAATAAGCATTAGAGCAATAGGTACAATTATTTAAAAAAGGAAAACTCGATAATACATTAATAATAATTAAATACACTTTTAATAAATTCATTCAAAATTGTCTTTTACTAGTGCATGCATATTTGCACATATTTTTATGCGTATGTGTTTGTGTTTAAAGCTTTTAAGTCTCTAAGTCTAGCAATAACTTTTAGTCTTTAATAACTTTTAATTAATGTAACAACATCCAAGCCCTAGTTATAATAATTTAATATTGGATTGATCATATCTTTATGTTGTGAAAAGGTGATGTTCTTTCAAAATCTGTTTGATTTTATATGCATCATTTAGCATTATGTTGAACGCGAGGTTTAATCACACAAGTTTTTGAAATGAATGTTGTCATTTTGCAGTGTTTAGAAATGTTATATCTAATATTAAGTTGATTCAAACAAAATATAAAAGTATAGGTAATAGGTATGTAAGTATAAAGTATGTTATTAGTTATTACCAAGGCTCGGAACTTTAAGCATATTTGTTTAGAAAGTGCATATTGAAAATCTGATTCGATACAAATTTGATTCATAGTACGTATATTACAAATACAAAAATTTTTATTGCATAATTTTGAATATTTGGTGATTTTTGTACAAATTCGTATATTTTAGGTTTAAGAACATAAATTATATGCATATAATATAGATTTAACGTAAACAATTTTTTTTTTAGAAATTTATACTTTTATTAAGTTCCTAGTCTTGGTTATTATTTATTATACAGTAGTACATATAAATTTAAAAATATGAACAAGCACCTACATCAGTCAAAAATACAGATAGCTACCTAACCTATTTGTATACATTTTAAACAATTGTATGCTGTATGATAACATTTATACAACAATTTTGTGTAGGTAATAAGCTATTGCCTATTTGTCAACTGAATGATATTTATTTCAATTTTATATTATAAATAGTAAATGTTATGTAAGATTACTGAGGAGACAAAACCCGTTCCATAGCATTGATTATAAATTTATAAATAATACAATATCCAATATACCTACATAATATTATGTATACACTATACGGTATATTATTATCTAATGTGTTGTTTTTTTTTTATTATCAATAGAATAATGTGATTTGACCTTTGTAATATAAAATGAAATTAAGATACCAAATACACGTTTTATTACTAAATTGGTAGTTAGATAGCGTACAGATTATTAAGGTTGTAGGTACATCAATGAATCGGCGTATAACAGAAGCACTAAGTATATTATTATTATTCATTGATGGCATTTTTACTAATTAAATACAAAATTGGAATGTAAATAACTTCTTTAATTATCAACCCATAATTATGAATGATACGTCAAAATTCGTTAAAAAAAAAATCCTATATGAATCATATTTCAAAAATATAGGTTCCCATTTGAATTTTAAAAGTTACCCCTAAAATCTACCCTTTTTAATTATAAAAAAAAATAGTTAATATCAAATTAGTTTAGAGTATATGATTCAAAGAGGTTTTCACATAGGTCATTTTTTTCTAATTTAAGTAGATCATGCTGAAATCTGCTGTCACATGAAATTTGGAACACCCTGTATAAATACATTTTACTCGATTTTTGACGATATTATTATTAACAGTTATAGTATGAACGTTTTTAGAAAAGTATTTAATTTCTGGTTGTGCAGAAATTCATTAAAAACACGGGGTGTCAATATAAATCTAAAAAGTTAACTTTATATATATTTTTTTTTTTTGTTTTTTTTTTTTGTTTTGATTTTAAGCCCGTCAACCACTTTCAATTAGCCGTTTTTTGTTTCTAAGTTGTTTGTGGGGGGAGGGGGTGGAACGGTTGGTCGAAACACGTTTTTAAGACGTGTGGCAAGTATATTTGTTGCTAAAAATCCCAGGTGGTCGACCATCCGGGAGCTAGCAACACCGGCCGATACGTACACTCAGAACGTTTCCACAGCTGAGTGTACGCACACCAAGCCACATAACTTTATAAAATCACAATACCTATAATATAAGGTATTATTTCGGTAAACATATTTTTCGAGTATATCGACTTGAACAATATCGTTGGCGCGGTCAGTTAGACAGCCGTGGATCACTCCCGCATCATGTCACTCGTATATTAATTTCGGAAAACGAAAGTCGATTAGGTAAATAAGACTTAATATATATATATATGCTATTGTGTAGGAAAACGATAAATTAAAACCGCCGCCGAATCTAAACGCATGCGCCGCACTAACTATTACTTGACTAGAAATATTTTTTTCCGGCTACCGACGTATATTATTATAATGTATTATACCTGCATAAAACATAATATTATGGTAAACTGTTGAGCTCGTTTTTTTATTTCGCGACCGTAAATCATTTCGCGGAGTACGCGATACGACGGCGACGATGCCGACTGTGCGGAAAAATCGGACTTTTCGAAGTATTACAGCGAGCAGGGGAGAAAATATATTATACTCAATTATATAGGTATGTGCAAGCAGTACGTACCTATATAATTATATATACGTCTTATTATATTATAGTGTATACAGCACATATCAAGTAGCATATTATGCGAATAATTTCTATACACGCCTATCCCCGCATTATAAAAGTATAATTTGCGTTTATTTATTTCGCCATTATGATACGCTGCGGTATGGGTATGATATGATGGCGGAAACAAAAACCGGAAAAAAACATTTAACTTTGAAATGTAGATATTAGTAGTTTAATATGTGTTATTATACATCATGACGTAACGTCTCCATTCGGGTCCCACAAATATTGTAAAAATAATAATAATATAATGTATAACACGAGGCGCTTTTTATTATTTTGTTTTCATTTTTTTTTTTTTTTTAAAGAAGAAATTATGCCGCCGATGTGTAACAATATAATTAATATACCGCGCATACCGGTTAACAGTGAACAACCGACAGTGGATGTATCGATCGTAAGTCGTGGAGCGCTCGTCGTCGATAGACGAATAGTGCAGATGCAATTTTTATAATACGTGAATTATCACCCGTATTGTGTTATAGACTTTTTTTATCTTATAGTTATTATTGTCAACGCCCTCGCTTATCTCGTCATCCGAGTCGTCTGAGTCGTCGATCATTTCATATATGTATTATTTGTATATATATACCTACATACGCGTAAGCTATTTGTAACTATTATCTTTGATTTACACCTGAAACGGCCGATACAAGTGCAGGATTGCATATAGTTACTGCAACAAAGACCGAGCAAGCCGAAAATCGGTTTTGTAAACAAAATCATAATAACAAAACGCAATAAAAAATATAATATAAATACTTCGATGGTCGCACGCAGTATAATATACAATACTATACATAATTTTGTCGACGGATTTTTTTTTTTTTTTCATAAATCAACCTAACCGCCGCGTGTCGACGACACACTAAATGGTCTTGCCGATAGGTATAAGCGCACAGGTTGTTTTCGATTTTAACGTCATCATATACCTAATACCTGTATATATATATATATAATATATTATATGCGTATTATGAAACCAAAAGTGCTATAGGTACCCACAGATATAGGTACGCGCGTATAGGGTTTTGTGATAAATATGTTATTACGCAAAAATATCCGATGAAATTATACCATTATAATATGGTTTATTATTAACAATAATATAAACTGCTGGGAATATCGTAATTGAAAATAAAAACACACGACGCTGATCGTACTGCTACGATGCCTATACGGTGCCCGCACGCACAAACGTATAATTTGCCCTCTCGGAGGTTGCATTTGATTACCGCAACGTATAATGGGGTTACGTGTGTACTGCAGTCATCGCCAATTTATAATATTATTCTTGCGCACGAAAATAAAAAAAATAATATTATAATATGTCGACGTGCGTATATATTATTATATATGGAGCGAATTTCACACTATATATATATAATTATTTGTGTAACGTAAGTGTATGTACGATGCAGTACACATTATAACACGCATTATTATAACTATGCGACTTAAACAGTATTAGCCATAATACAGATAATATGCCCGCAATGTGTATGTTATATGTACAGGTGGGTACCGCGTATATTGAGTGATTATAGGATTTGTTGTCGAATGCGCTGTGAATTTTTTTTCAAAGATTTTAATTTCAAAATCTTTAATTTCATACCCGCAGCAGCTATCTCTATATATATAACATCGTTCAACGTCAGTCGAAAACATTTCGGTTTTAAGACGTTATACGCTTTCGAAAGGCTATAGGTACCACTGCAGATCTATATACATAATAATAATAATCTCTGTAACGCTCATAGCTATACGCGGTGAAAGCCAAATGTGTATCAAGTGGCGTAACTTCAATATCGAAGTCATTTTTATTCTAAGTTTTGATAGCAGACAAAATATAATTATTATAATAATATTATACACATAAACATCGTAGCTGCAGTCCTTGAAGTTTTATAAGATATTAGGGAAAACATAATATCAAGTTGGTAGTTTTTGTACAGTATCTATATTATAATGAGCAAAACTTCAAGTGTGTGTGTGTGTGTGGGTATACCTATTATATAAATATTTTAATGACAAATAATTAGTAATTATACATAAGACGCACACAGAATAATAACTTTCAAGCTCCTTGCATATTAAAGCATGGTAATAATACTCAGGTGAAAGAAATAATAACGATTTTAAAAATAAAAATAAATGTGTTTTAGTATTCAATGAGTTGGACAGAATGCTTTGAGCAAGGGGGATTATGATATTTTATAATAATATTATGTTTGTGATGAGCTAAAACGTAGTCTGCGTAATTACGACGGACGAAGGTGCCGCACCCCACGGTCTTATTATATTGTTTAGAAAAATACTCACATTTATACGTGTTTAATAATATAACGTACACATTTTAAACGATGATTATCAAAGTTCAAACATTGACCGACATAATATTATTATAATTATTATTGTGCGTGTAATTGGTAAGAAACAGCCGATAGTATACCTATATTCAAGGCGCGAACAGCAAAGCTGAATAATTCGACGCGCATCCAATACGAAATATATAACACAATAATTAATACAAGTTGAGAGTTAAGTGGGTACAGAATTAAAAACCATCTTTTACACGTGTTGTGTTATACATTATTCATATAATGTATAGGTGCTCATAATATATTTTGTAGCTGGTAAACTACGAGCGAAATATTTTTTAAAAAATTACCACTTTCCAATTAAAATTCACCCCCCCCCCCCCAATGCGAGCCACCGCGGTTGATAAAAACTTGTGTAATATAGCGCCTAACTTTATACGGGAGACGACGACGAGCGGAACACTATCATGAGCGGCGTGCGGGGGAAACGCACATTATAATAATAATCTTGTCCGCGCCAGGAGGACTTCGCAGGGTTCTACCTGCGTGTGTAATTCTTATCATTTTATTTGCCTACGTTGGCTGCGAGAAGAATCGTATCGTTTTTAAACCAACTGCCTACGCGTATCTGCAGACAAACTTAGACGGTGTATGTTGATTTCTGCCAGTTTCGATGCCTGCACGTTTCTTTATTTCTTTTACTCGGACGACGATCGCACGTGAGCGGATTGCTAATAATTACGCGCCGTCGTCAGACGCAGCGCAATTTTCGTTAACGTTTCTGCTGTAAAATCGATGAAAACTCTCGTCGAGCAAAGCACGACCGATCGGTTAGGTTTTCAGTCTCCCCCGCGGCAGACAATTATTATATTGGCCGTAATGGACGGCAATTTATGAAAATGTGTACAAAAATAATATATTATGTATTCATATAATATCACGTATTAAATATTGTATTGCCCGCGCAAAACTGCCGTTTGTCGCAATTAATTATATCGCAGGCCACGCAGCATCGAGTGTGTGTACATTTTACCCTTTGTCGGCAACGCAGTGTATTATCGTCGTTATAATAAAACACAGCGATAGACGACGAAACTTGTTTGTTGTAAATTAGAACCGTATTATTAATATTGACAACGCGATCGACCTCTCTGCCCGGCTCTCGGCGTATAATAATATCGTAGAAGATTTGAAAGTCGCTGCGCACACGAATGTCAAACGTAATAACACACAGGTAGGTTCATACCTATACTGTATGATGTATAGTGATGTCTTCATTTCGTCTGTATGTTCGATTAAAATATCATAATATTATGACGTCGTTATACGATTGATTGTCCAAGACCGACGAGAGTTTACTTTTTTTTCCGCTCTTAATAATAATTCTACGGTATTATATAATAGTATTATGCCCATTACCCATGTGATAACAGAAAATATATAACACGCACGCATAATATACATATATACATATCGGGCGGTGCAGTAAGCAGTGAAGCTGTACCGCCATTACATATTGTGTGGTATAAAATAATTTGTTCTCGTACCTAAATTTTTTTTATCGCGTTTTCTTTTTTTCGTGGGCTCATTACGAGGAAATAATACGTCAAGACAATCCGAGATTACGACAAAACCATGTAATATAATTAGAAATATAAATGGTGCGTTGACAATAAATTGTTATTCTCACGGAACGCAATGGTTGTTTTTTTTTTCCTCCTCTCCCATATTACGCATACATTATTATATATATATACACATATATACTGTTCTCATCATCTCGCGGCTTCTTAATAGCCGACTTCTATTATAGCCGTTGCCGTCGCTGCTGGAGAGTATAATACGTATATTCTGGTTTATCTTGTTCCGCACTGAATCTCTCGTGAGGCTCGCACAGACTCTTCGTATACATATACATATATATACGTATATATACGCTATAATATATCCTCGTATAATATAACTTCCATACGCCATTACGTCCGACATTAGTACATTACCATTTTTATTGTCATTGTCGTTACACCAAGTATAGGTACCTATATAGTGTATACAGGCGTGCCTACCATGACCTACCTACACGATATAACGTACCAATCGTACCACGAGCTCTATACGCATCCGATTCCACCGCGGTAAGGTTTCTAGATAATATTATTCGTATGATATATGATCAGATTGGAATTTGTTTTATATAACATTTTATGAATATCAACTAATTATATGCAAAACGACTGTCGCGTAATATTCGTTCTTTGAACTTTTGTATTCGTCGCAGCACATCGGAGGAAAAACTATTGTCATGATATTTGAAATTGATTAAACATTAAAATTCGGATTAAACAAAGGGGGTACAACCCCGTCATTGATTGTTAATAATACTTATGGCCAATGGTACGACGTAAATATCGTATGCAAGACCGCAGCAGCATCCCACCCCGAAACCGACTAAAGACTATATTATCGTCACGACACCACTCGTTAATAAGTTTCGAGTCAGAGACTTCATTCTTACGTTATACACACACACCGCGCATCATCCCTTATAGTATTATTCGTCACATAATATATAATATGAACAGTATAACATAATCGTATTCCAAAAGTCGGACGAGCAAACCAAAACGGCGGCCATTGTTCGCGCGGTTTAGTGCGTTCAAAACAATAAATGCGTACATTACCTGATAACAATATAACATAATAACATCATTGTCATACATAGTAACATGTTATTATGCGGGCTACAGTGTGTTTTTTAAGACCACTATATAATATTGCGCCGTCGTCCGCCTCGTAAAACCACGCGATCACCGTAATCCGCCGCCGCGGACACTGTGCTCATCGCAGTTATTATGTGTTCTCGCGGGCGCAATTATCATTGTCACCATAAAAAACCCGACCCAAATGATTTCGTTTCCGTTTCTCGCGGACGTTTTATGCGATTTTCGTCCGAGATTCGAGCGATCGTCGGTCCCCATCGGTGCCGTGCACCTACCTACATACATGATATGACTATATACGCACTGCAGACCGACGCCGCACCTAAAACTACCGATTTATGTATCGGCGGTCGTCGTTAAAAACGAGGCTGATGACAGTGTTATATTGTACGACCACTGTGGTGCCGGCCAGAGAATAATATTATACGGCCGAGTTTCCAGCGATAAAAACGCGATCGTGAGGACCAGCATGCCATATATTATACACGGAGAGAGAGAGAGAGAGAGAGAGAGAGAAGGACGATAATCTATAAATATATGCGCCGTCGTCGTTATTTTTGTCGAAAATCGCGTCGTACACTGCGCATATCAAATACATACAATAATATGAGTATAGAATTTGTCTTGTTAATCTCGACGAACAACCGAGTATAGAATTATCGTTGACAACGTTTCTGGACCAGAACCGAACCGAATAAAAAAATTAACTTACACCAGTACACAACAATATATACTTGTAAGCTCGACGTATTCGGACCGTGGACGTAGGTATATAGGGCATACCAGCGGTTCCCAAAGTGTGCGCCTCAGTAACTTTACAGGGGCGCCACGCTGCCGTAGAATTTTATCTGGCCTAACTGCAATGACTTAGGGAAAGGCGCCCTTATAAAACCCTTATTTCAAAAGAGGGCGTCGCGAAGCAGAAAAGTTTGGGAACCACTGGGGTATAGTGTCTTACATTACAAGGGACAAAATATACAGTTAAAATGTTATGTCATGCGTTCGTCTGCATAGTGACAGAGTATGATATCACCGCTGCAGCAGCAATAAATCAGTGTAATTAAATATCGTCTGATTTCAGTTAGACGATGGACAGGTTAGGTTAGGTTAGGTCGAAATACTTTGAGCGTTCGAATCGAATCGGAAATCGAACAGTTAATATGACATCATTAGAAATATATATTATATAGATTTCAATGAAAAAAATGATTTTCCAGTTAGCCCCTCGAAACAATCAGCCCCTCACTCTCCGGCTCACCACCCTGCTAAAATATATCACGAATATAATATTTCTATGTATCAAAGTATCTCCGTCATAATATCAAACAATGCGCTACCTATAAAACGCGCGTTGAAAAGTAATATTGTAATATCGTACATTAAACGTTGAAAATATACATTGCAGTGGCTAACTCGTTTACAATTTGGTCTGCAATTATAGTAAAAAATAATAATATGTAGAAGTCGTTAAAACCCTAATGCAATATGGTTATTGTATAGTCGTGAGGGTGCCCGAACGACCCCCCCCCCCCGAATCGCACATACCTAAGTGGCAACACTCCTATAATATAATATAATGTGCCTATGCAATTATAGTTGGCAAACGCGGTCACATTTTTACCGCGAACAAACGTGCAGTTTATATCGTAATTATATTGTTATTCTACATATTATTATTATTATTATTATTATTATTACGACGCCAGTATTGTGCCGCCGTGCGAATATAACAGTCGCGCGTATTATATTATTATTATTATTGTTACGTATTCCAAAGGCGGCGGCTCTAGGATTTTCGTTCTCCTCCGGTTTCGAGTGGAAAACGACGTATTTTCCCGAGTGAGAGCTGAGAAAAACAACATTCCTCTCTACCTACCTGCATATATGTGTGTGTGTGCTGGGTTACCTATATAGGCTCAGCCGTGCATAATTTAACGACCAATAGTAGGAACGCGCCAGCGTATATATAGTATGCGAACGACGACGGCACAATTAGTATGCGACGGCGTGAGATTTTAATTACCGGGTTTTGTATACCTACGTATAGTGCGGCGCTCGTAACAAGACAGTAAACGCGTGCAGAGTGCCGGTGCCCACCCGCTCGCCCGCTTCACACGCACACCCGCCCCGCGTATCGGATTAGTCGCGTACCTCGGTAAAACGTTCGGACTGCGGACGCCGAGGAGTCCAAGCCCGGATTAAGATGGTTTGGGGCCCGGGGCCGAACAATTTTAGGGGCCCATAACCATAGTCAAAATTTTGGTGACCCACAAACAAAAATAATGCGAACAAAAAAAAATTATGTTTATAAATTTTATTTTTTACATTTTTTAAATAGAAAAATAAAAATATACAATAATGATATGAGCTTATAATATATATTATATTAATACCTGCAGTGTACATGTTTCTTTTGATTTACTTTTCGCCAGGGGCCCTCTATTGTTTAATACCTGTTGTGTGCAAGGGACCATGCCCCCCTGCCCCCCCATTAGGTTAGGTTAGGCTAACCTTACATATAGTCGCAGGTACGCATATCGGTTTTTTCCGTATCGTTATACTCGCGTCTACAGGACGGGCCGCGAGGGACGCGCAGGACGATAGTAATATCATCGTTATACCGTTCGAGTGATCTATAAAATATCATAATGTACAGTAGAAATCGTTTGCGGCGACACTACCTGTACGGAGGCGGAACTGGGATAATATTTTCTCACGCCCTGGGAAAGCATTAAAATATCTACGCCCCGCATTATTACAGACCTCCCCCCCCCCCCAAGGAGAAACAGCCGACCACCCTAACCTAACCTAACAGCGCGAGGCCGGACGGGGACGGTAAACCTTTTTCGGGTCACGCGCTAAACTATACGTTGTAATCAAAGTTTAAAAAAAATTTCACGTGCCAGTGATATTATAAATTCGTAGAAAGGCAACGTCCAAAAAAAAAAATGTTTACGGATGATCGTGGAGGATTTAAAACGATGTACAGACACGATGTACAGGTATATAGGCTTACACAAGAACATGTTTTATCACATCCTTTTTAATTACTGACAACCGAACTTTCCCCCCACCCTGCAGCACGTTGTTACGGAATTTTTTTTTTTTTAAATTCATCTTGAGATTTTATTCATTAAATGCAAGGTTTGACGGTAAAATATTTAAATACAGTTTTGCGTGCCGTCAAATATGCGCCGATCTGCCACCTGCTTTGGTGCCCATATAATATATATGGATTCGACAACACAACCCTTCCGTTGGCTATAATAATAGGTATGATGTTAACGCACGGCCTCAAACTTCGTCGTTGATAAGACATTTGAACTCTGAAAAACTTCGAAAACTCGCACTCTCGAGGGAATATCTCCGTCATCTTCACCACTTAATTTCACCACTGATGACAACTTTGCAGTGACTTAAAACCGGCTTAAAACCACATTTAGGTCTTAGGATAAAACCTAAAGGTCCTGAAAAAAACTTCCGTGTTTATAATAAATATGTTAATTTTTATCGGTTGTTTTGCCGTTCATATAATATATAATGATCATATATTATATACGGATATGTTCCTATCATGAGCACTATGTTTGGTGAATTCACACAAATATTTTATCTACGATGATCACATAATCAATATACAGGACACACATCATACTACCTATTGACGGTTTATGACATTTCCAGATAAGAGCGATAAATATTAAACGGCCGGTGTCGAATTATAAGGCTAATATTATATAATATACTAAGTTCAAAAAAAAAAAATTTAAACAATTAAAAACGAAATAAAACACAAAAAATAAATAGGTACTGTTGCGATAAAATGTATGTAACAGATTTTTTTTTTTTTATGTGTAATTAAAACTTAAAAAACACTTAACATTATAATAATTAAATAATAATATACACAATTATAGTGTTTTGTGGTTAAATAATAATACTACGTTTAATTTCATCTTTTATGACGATGAGCGATCTGTTATAATGCTCTATATTTCCTGGTCCCTTGTACTTCATTATAAACTATATTTTCTACTCTTTGTTTCATAACACTATATCATATTATATAGGATGATCACGTACCTATTTAATGTTGTTATATTCATATTGTGTTATTGATGCGTATAAATGGATATTTGAGTACAATAGACAAATGGGAAACATATTTTGCAATATGTATATAGCCAATAGTTGGTTTCGACAAAATAATTACACGTTTGGAAAATTTTCGATAATGTGTAAATATACTGACATTTTTTCATTCGTCGTAAAATATCCGAAAAATGATAAATGATAATAGTATGACAAAACCGCCGATAATATACCATATACGAACGGTTACCTACTTAATATTATACCTACACAACGTGTGGGAAATTGATATTGTCTGTCGTTATTATTCGTCGTTAATCGAGTAGATACTCACTATGTATAAAATATAAATTATTATTGCTTTTGTTTAATAAATGTCAAAGGGAAAACAATCATCGGATTTCCGTAAAATAAGTTTAATATTACAGGTATTTTTTTTTTTAATTTAAAGATAGAGGAGGAAGAAACGAAGCGAACGATGAACATGGAGATACGTAGATGAAGAAAGTTTTTATTAACCAACTTTTTTCAAAATTTCATTTTTATTCCATTTATGAAATATAATCATCATTTATCAAATTTGTATTTAAAATAAAGAATGTCGAATGCATTTTTTTTAGAGTATATATTTCAAGCGCATATAAGTGCATAGATATTTTGAGATTTTTACGCGCTATATATAGAAATCTCCGGCTATATATTTTATACGACCGAGTACACAAATATAACTTACTATACTTAAGCATTACAAAAATATCTATTATGTTTCGATCGAATTCGTCTGTCTCGAGACCGAGGTAAATGGATGACCGAAATGACCATTGTAATATAAACCTATTATCGTTGTTATCTCATATTATTCAAATCTCACCACGCAGCTATCGATATCCCAAGTTGATTTATTTATTTTAAATACCGTTTGATTTTGATTGACAACGATGAATTATTATTTTGTTTGCTTACACAAAACTTTTATTTTGTATTATTATTTTAATATTTTTCCGCGTAGACCTGAATTATAATAATATATGGTCCGCTTGAAATGTATTTTTTTTCTTCATTATTTTTTTTTCTTTTAGTGTGAACATTTATTTCGTATTTTTTAGATTTCTTAAGAATTAGTTTTACAATTCAGTGTTTACTCTATATACGTCGTCGATCGTCATTTCGGGTATATGGAATGAAAAATCCGAACACCTTGTTTTGCCGGCAGCAAATCGGATGTAGAGAGGTCATTTTTTTTCTCATTTTATTTACTCGCGCATTGTCACACATACGCGTAGGAAAAATAGGCAGAAAAAAACGCTCCATTTCACGACACACTCGTTTTACTATAAATCAATTCCGTTTTTACTTATTTAAATAACCATCAGTGCCGGGGACTCGAAACTATCGCCAGTTATTTTTTAATATAATCAATATAAACAAGAGATTTAAATTTTCGAATCTCGCTAGTATTTTAAAGAATTCGAAGCATTGCAATGTTCTCTCTACAAGCCGTATAGTAATAAATATTGCATTTTTAACTATATTTGTGTATTGTATATACCTACTATATATGATGTTTTGGAATTTTTAACGCATTTTCCCCAATATTTGTTGTATGCAGTCACTTTATAAAGGTACAGTATAGTTGTACCGTTGGACAGTATTTTTAGTTTTCATTAAATTCGTGAATATTATAATGACGAAAATAACAAAATGTATAATATTACAATTATGCGAATATTTCGCACTCCACACGCAGGGGTTAAATTTCAAGGAGTATACAACTGTGATTCATATTTTATTTTGAGCGTTCCATTTTAAAATTCATTAATTTTAACCTAACATTTTTTCATCGAAATATTAATTGCTTTTGTTAAAATGTAGCGCAAGTGTCCATATTATTTAGAATCACAATATGCATATGTACATATTCAGTCCAATGAAATGGGTAAAAATATAGTTATAGCCCATGGGTAAATCATAAATTATATTCATTTTTCTTCTATTATGACTTCATTTCACAAAATAGTTTTTTGACACTCACATAATATTATTAAATTAAATAAAAAAAATAAAATATCAAAAGGAACATTGATTATTATACTATTGCCTTGTGACTTATTGGTATAGGTATACATTGCACAAAATGTAAAATATATAATAATCGACAAGTTGCGATGCTCATCAGGTCAATAATTGTTATCAAACCGCGAAACTCGGCTGTCGAATCGTGTAAACAGAATTAAAAGTTATTATTAATATTATAGGCGTGTGCCGCAGTGTGCAGAGATATATAGGGATGGCGGTTGTTACAAAACGCTCGAAAGTAAAAGAATATTATTTATTATCGATTTATACCTATCGTTATAAAAAAATATCATAAACGGTTGTAAAACAAACAATACGAGTCTCGGATTTACAGATCAAAAGTATAGATTTCGATAGTTATTAACAGTACCAGTAAAATCGTGTTCGCCCAGAGGTATACAAACGCAAAGAATAAACGGAAACATTTCAATATTGTACGCGCGTATTCGTTATTATAATCATCACGATCATTATTAAGAGGTAACAGTTACAAATAACGATGTATTATTATTTATATTATTATTATTAAAAAAAAAACTTCAAACATCGAGACCGCTAAAGTTTCGTCCGATGTCGGCGTACCTCTATATAGGCGGACGTTCAGACTAATTTTAGGGGGAGGGGCTGAATGAATCTGCAAGCGTATACCTTACCATGTACAATCAAATGACGCCAATCGAATTCACACAATACTATCCTACCTACTATCAGTGTTTTGAATGCAATATTAATATTTTTCGATCTAATTATAATTTATCGGGTACCTGTATTCGAAATAAATAATAGGCACAATAAAGCAGGAATGAATTACATTTTACGTCTACCGGCTAATAATAATCAAACACAATGTAAATTATAATCCTGTCAACGTGGCCTTTGGTATTTTTGTTTTTCGAGACTGATCGCTGGCCGGAGATAGAGCTTTACGAAAACTAAAACCATACAATAGAATCCAATTCATATGAAACATATTTTTAAATCATAATTATTTATTCGAGTCGGCCCCGTAAACCACACCCTCGCACCCGATTGCTGCCGATGACGACGGTATCCATATTTCTCAAATTATGCTCTTGTGCACCAGCACAAGTGTTTAACCCTTTATCTAGCGATACGTATTGCGTATGATGTGTGTAGAATGGATAATTTATTGATGTGCGTGTATTATTATGTACGGGGCGACTCACCGAGACGCTTACATTATTTTTTCCCTTAATTTTATTTATTCGACTACTGCAGATATTTTGATTTTTACATTAAATATTTTGACGTGGATTACATTTTCAATTATTTAGATGATTTTTTTAATGGAATTTACGAGCAGTGACCTGTGACGAATCAAATTTTTCTTATGAGAACACAATATAGGTACCAGCAGGGTATCCTTTTCTATCGAACGATTACGAATATCGATCCCTATAATATAATATATTGAAATATCAATAGTCATAGAAATTTGAACGAGTATCTATAGTTTCATAGATATTAAACTTAAAGTACTTAGGGGTTTGGATAGTGATCTATGATATAATTATTAGCTTAGAAGTTATGATGGGAGCTATGATGTATTAAAAACTATGGTAAACAATATTCATTTATTATGATTGTGTAACTTGTAAAAATTGTTCGTTAAGTAATAAGTGCGTCTAATAGTAAATAATACAAATTATATTTTGTACTTTATTGAAAACCATCATAATCAGGTAAGGAATATTTATCCTTAGTAGGTTCATCCATACAGTTCAGTCACTCATAAACTATTAGTTCAAATTTTGAAATCAGATTAATAATTTACAGTAAAAAAATAGTGGTTTTCAAAACAAAAAAAGTATTTGAAAATGTAATATAATTCTTAAGTGTACTTAAACATTTCAAGAAACAGGATTCGTTCTTAAGGGATAGAGTGTTGGAGGGGTAGAGGGGTGAGTGAATATGCTCGGCGAAAATCCTTTTGTAAACGTTCAACCCACCCGCATTATTTGGACGTGTATCGTGTATGCGATGAAGAGTATATTATGATAATATTGTATAAACATCGAAAACAAATATGAAATAGTCATCAAAGGTTCTTTTGTTACCTTTCGTCGGAGAAAAAAAAAACAAAAAACTATAAATAAACGACATCATCACGATTTACCTTCGTTGTTATTTAAATTATACGTATATATACATATTATATATAATATGGTTTGTGACTCTGTGTGTGTATAAGTACATTTCGAGTGTGTATGAAAAACCATATATATATATATATAAATACAACGTGGCTTAGATATTCAAAGTCGTGAAACGCTTGTGATAAACATTATATATTATTTTAAGCCCTGGGAAAACATCTCTATAAAATAAAAAATAATGAACGTTTTTGTTCGGATGAAATATTAAATCACAAAAGGACCAACACGCGCGCATGTCTCGTTTGAGATGTATAATTTGACTATATGGGTGCACACTGGACACATATACGTATAGTATTTTATTAAAAATTTTACAAGCTAACTGCACGCGCACAACACGTAACTATGGAGGTAAACCCGCGTAGGAAATACGGCCTTCTATCCTGCATGCCGGGTTCATAAACAAACAAGGTTTATTTTTTAACGTATTATAATGAAATCCGTGTGGACTAGGTATACGGTTAAAATTGTTAAATGGGATCACATTATGTGATTTTCGTGACGAAATCAAGTCGAATACCCCATGCCCATCACAGATGAGGGATGGCTAAATTGTTTTAATATATATTTATTATACTGCATCGGTTATATTTTTCCTACGAGAAATTGTGGAAATGTGGACAGCAACCGAACTAATAAATCGTTGACGTCGGTCGCACAGGAATTTTTTTTAGATGGTATAATTTAATATCCGACGAAGAGAGATCGAATTTGAAATCGTACGCGATCGACCGTTATGGTTATCATAGAACCCAGTATCGTTAAACATAAAATAAAACCGATTTGACTGACGGCGATAAAATAATAATATTGGTTTTGAAAATAAATACTGCTCGCAACAGAGGTCTGTGAACGTTTGATTAATTTCAAATGGTTTTTTTTTATTGGTTTAAACCACGAGAACAAATGTACAAAAATTAAACGGTATATTATAGTCCGTGTGGTTGAAAAATAATAAAATAGCAAATAAAATGTTTTTTTTTTTTTTTTTCGTTAGTAGAGTTTATTTTCAATAATATTGAATACCAAAATATGGTGGACGATTTCGAAAACCGCTATTAAGTTATTCGGCTGTTTGGTGTGCAGAAGGGGGTGGGAATATAGGTCTATTATATCGATAGTGACGAAATGAGGCGGAAGCGTTTCCCAATGATTTAGTCATATAAGTAAATGCTTTATATACAATTATACCGAAGTTATGGGCCTGTTAGGATTTGAAGGCAGACCACGAAATTATAACACAAGGAATAGGAGAACGAGAGATGAATTTCAAATTGCGAATAGAATGGTTTTGTGCTTGAAGAGTTTAATATTAATATTAAAGTCCCATAATAGTTTCTCTATTATCTGCAGTATATAATATCTAATTCATTTGATTGAAAAACCTAATTCGTTTGAAATGTGTTCATATTAGTTTATGTCCAAATGTTTTATTAAGCACGCATTTAATATTATTGTAGCGCATAATTATTCATAATACTGATTAAACATTAACGACGTATATTAAATATTTAAATGTATTCGGTCCGAACACTGCAGTAGGTATATAATATTATAACGTAGCCAACGCAGGTATCAATTAATATTATACCCTTATATTTTATTATCCGTAGCGATGTTTACGACCAAATAGCGTTAATTAAGTTCAACCTCGCATGATATATAGGTCAGTTTCAAAATCAAATTACATTACCCATAATACATCCACGTGAATGATACTGATGTGTACGAGAACAACTGTGAAAAAGGCTAACGGAAACGTATTATGTCTGCAGGACTCTGGAGTATTCTGACTCATGATGGATGCGAAACATGCGAGGTTATAAAATAAAGGCGAAGACAATGTTATAATTAGAAGCTATCTATGTAAATGTGGTGATGGAGAAGAACGGAGAGGCGACGGTTTAGGACGGTGAGAAAGAATAACGATGAATTAGCAGTGTGATGGAAATGATTACGACGATGGAAAATTATCGGACACGTCATGATGAGCGAAATCCGGAGGAATTACATTACACGACTAAATATTCTCGAGGGATGTGTATATATGATCGAAGGAAAAAGAACAGCAATGCGGCCCCTAAACTTCTTTACTGCTGGAAAGTTAAAGTATACGACGGGCTTGGGTATAGAGGTACCTATATACTGTTTCGTCTATAGGCCTAAAAGAAATGTCAAATGTTTGGTTTGAAGTGGATGGAAATAGAATAACATACGCTGGTTAAATATTATGTGGAGAAGAAAGAACTACTAATAACATACAGCGAAACTTCCCCTACCGAACACCTCCCAATACCGGATACCTCCCAATAACGGACAAAATTTCAGCGGCCCCGAGTGTCCGGTATCCTTATATATAGGTTTCACTATATAGGTACAATATATTATTATCTAGTAATAGTATCTGTGCAGCTGCAGGGGTGCAGGGTTCGTTTTCACGTTTTTCCGCTTGTCCGGTACAATATTATTGTTTAGGATTCGGACGTACAATATTATGAGAAAACTGATGTGTATCACGCGCATCGTATTATACTAATCGATGGTTTTTTTTTTTTTTTTTTTTAAAGTCATTAAAAACTAAAACCGATCATTATCGTCGTGGTCATAATATTGTATTGCGTATAATACAGTTTAAGCTATATTTCGTTGCGAACGTATACGCGCATAGGTATACGCATAGTTTAAACTATTTTTTTGTGAGTAGGTACCTATGATGCCGTATACATCACGGACGTTTCGTTTTGTTATTATTATTATAATAATATTATACGAACGGATTGATGTGTCGAGACAAATTACGAAATTAGTAATTACATCGTTATCGCATACACCTTTATGTATTATACGGTAACGCCCCTGTTGTATATGTGTGGTCTCGGCCGGTGATGAGCTATCGGTTAAGAGGTCGGCGGCGGCGGCGGTGGCGGCGACGGGCCGGCGCTTAATTGTAAATCGACTTTGAGGACGATGATGAGCCCAGGCCATTAAATAATGTTATCATCGCCGTCGTTGATCCCAAATTAAAAGCGCCTAATGCAGACATTATTATTATAACGTATTTCGTTTTTTGAGTTTCGGGCGGCATTTTTTCGTGACGGTATTATATAAGTGACCCCTCCCTCCTCCCCCCTCGCACCACAATATTATATTACTCTATAACGTTTGTCTGATGTGTGGTCGACGTCGTTGTGTTAATAGAACAGAACATCGCGCGTCACATTATTTTGAGTGCCCATCGAATATTATATTTTAACTTATTATTATTATTATACGACTATGAATATCATACTATAGTTTAAGCGGACGAAATACGAGTGTCTCGCGGTGGCGAAACAAACTTGTTTTTTTTATTTCAAACGTGAACCGACGAATTTACGTATTAAAAATATGTACACCGAAAAGTCATAAAAAATGGGCTGGGTAACAAAAATATAAAATAGGTTTAATATTACATTTTAATATAAATCATATTATAAATTGTTTACTCATGGATACCTAATTATTATTATGAACGACTATCAATTTTTCAAATTATCTTGTTCGCCGTACTATCGTCGATGTATTATAATATTAAGTATATTAAATGACTCGAAAACTACTCGTTCGCAATCATTTCGATTTCGATGCACCTAAGTTTTGAAAAGAGTCATCAGCTCGACGATTTACTGCAGCGGGATCGACGAGGACGATTTTAATTTGAAAACAACAAGTGTTCGTCGAGTTGACCATTCAAAATTCAAAAAAAAAAAAAAAAAAACCATAGTCTCAATAAAACCGTATCGATATCGTTCGGAGAACAAATCGGGGATGATCGTGCGGGTTGTTTCACCCTGTGCGCGCGATAGACGATGAATAATAAAACACGCGCTGGCAGACCGCGTCGTGGCCGCACTGTTATCGCGCGCGCAAAGTGCTGCATTGTTAATTAATGAAAATTAATTCGTCCACATCGAAATCCCGAGTTGTATGTATAATATATATTAGCAATCAGTCGGCGGCGGTCTGAACTCGGGTATCGCGGCTGACGGGTGAGGAGGTGTATGTGGAGGGGGGAGGGGCGGCGGTGGAATCGCGTCGTCCAATTACACGGGGTTTCTAAAGTGCACTATAGCGAGATGAAAAACGTAATAACATCAAATGCATTTATAATGCATTTTCTTGGCCGCTAATCCGCGATTGAAGAACGGCTGCAGTTGTACGCAGGTAGGTATGTACGTGGAAGACAATGATACTTTACAATGCCAATGGTATTGGCGGGCCGCCGCGGTAGCAGATATAACATACACCGTCCGGCGTCTACACGTGTTGTGTTTTGTTATTTTTGAAACGGATTCTTATAAAATATTCCTTTATGTTGTTTATTTATCACGCGGCCTATACCAACCGGATCGGGCTGCGGAGAGGGTGGTTTTCAATTTCCACTTTTTTTTTTTATTTTTCGACCCCAATCGTTGATTGAAAAGCGGCGGCAATGTCCTCCTCCTCGTCGTCGTCGTCGTCAAATCTCCGTCCGAGGCCGTCTGGCACACATCGCAGTCGTCGGCGGCCTATAATTTAGGGTATACCTGCCTTTAACCCCGCCGAATTCCGTGGGGGGGGGGGCGTCGGTAATACACAAAATAAACAGTGCGTGCGGTGCGCGTGTTTGTTCACACGTCGAACGGATCCGACGCACAAAACTATTCAGCCGTGTCCCATTAAACACCGTCTAGTCGATATTATTACTATTATTATTATTATTATTCTCATCATCATCATTATTATTATTGTTGTATTGTTGTGTGCTGTATAATGTGTGTTATTAATCGCCATGACACACGGCCGCACCGTCGCCGGGTCTCGCGTTTTCGGGTCACGTTGTTATAATATTATATAATTATTGGGCCGGAAAATAAAATAATAATGATAATAATAATAATGATAATAATATGATTATACACGCATAAAAACGGTTGCCTTTCCTTCCGTTAGGAACCCGAACGAAACGCGTGTTAAATCTCAAGTGTATAATATTATTACGGACGTATAAAACGATTTCGTACGCAGCCGAATCAATCACAATATTGTGTTCTGTTTTCGAGACGCATAACGATGACTGCGATACGCGTATAGGTAGTACTGCGAATGCAGTTTATATTATAATACAATGAAATATCGTGCGAACACAAAAACAAGTTTACCCACTCCAAATCGTCAAACTGAAAGCTGTACGATCGTTAACGATAAAGCTGTGCTGCAGTATAAACATATATATATATATATATATAATATATACAGGATGATTCACTAAACATGCATGCATGCGCCCCCATTTTTCCCGTTGGTAAAAAATTCATTTAAATTTGAAACTCTGATTTCGTTTTAAGTATGTTATACTTGAAGACGATATTATTGTATTCGAATACATAGATTTTTTAATACCAATTAAGGAGTGTTCTGCAGCTGTAGCGATACAGACTCTTTTTTTTTTTCAAATGAGAATCTCTTTTTTTGTTTCTAATTGTTAATATAAAGTACCTGAATGGTAATCAAATATAGCGTCTTTTTTGAAATTGAAAAGAAAAAATCGAAAGAAGTCTGTATAGGACACTCCGGAAACGGTATAAAAAAAATCTATTTTATGTTGATAGATGTATGGTGTTATGGAGTTTGAGCATAGTTTAAATAAAATATTCGTTATTAAAGAACAAAATGATAGTGAATATTATGCTTGATGATTCACCCTGTACATAACGTATAGGTACTTATACCTCTATAGGTATTTATATTAAAATCGTCCGAGCAGAAAACTATTGCGTATACCTACCTTCTACCTACCTACTTATTAATTTCGGGCGAGCAATTTCGTTTTCGCGTGATAACAGACGATCACTATTATAATATTATAATATAAAAAGTTGCAAAAAGTATTTATTAACAATTTGAAATATAATTACCATTTATACACGAGCGTATATAATGCCGGATATTATTTTGTTGGCGGAAACTACGCAGAGCCGCTGTGAGATTCGCCAGCACGCTCGCCCTCCAGTCTGCGTACTTAAATTATGCGTTTATTCAAATTCTGATTTCCGTACGATTTTTAAGTTCATTCGGAGACCGTATATATTCGAATACTCATACCTCCTCAGATCGTGTAAGCTGCAGTTTAGTCGTGTAGCGGATACGAGCCTATTTTTTATTTTTCAAATTAAAAAATATCCCTTTTTTTATACCACAAACTATATCGTCGAGTAGTATCGTCTAGAGTATTATATACCTACACGAAAATCACAAAAACAAAAGTGTAAATAACCGTGTGGTTTAAAGCCGATAATAATATTATATAGATCGCAGTTTGAAATATTTGATATAGTCATTGATCGCGGTACAGCCTAATCGGGCCTCGTACCTATATAAAACATTAGTATTATAATAATTTATAATATTATGCAACGTTCGCATCCGCGAGTAGATTATTGTCGGTCGGCCGTCGAAAGTATCATGCACGAGTTTTCATTAAAAAAAAAAAAAAAACAAACAAACAAACAAGCCCTGTTGACCTGTTTTTGTTATTGACACGAAAAAATGAAGAAAAAAAAAGAAATACCGCGTTATAGATTCTTCCGCTTACGTCACGGCTATAATAATAATATGTCGTACGTAATAATATAATAATATGATAATAATATATTATAATATTACGAATAATATAATACGACATATAATAATACGATCGTTACACATACGATATACGTGATGTCTTGCGGAGAATCGATGGTATAACTCTTCTCAGATAGGTATCGAACAGCGCAGCTAGTGTTTAGCCCCGGCGCACGTGGGGGCACGGAGTACCATAAACTTTTGCGAAGGTGTCCTGGGTTGTGATCGTGGTGGGGGGGGGGGAGGTGGTATTAAGATAGGTCGCGACAATGCGATGGGAATATATTATTATTATATTGTCATTACTATTATTTTCGATTGTTGCTCGTCGTCGTCAAGCTTTTTATTGACATTTATACACAAACGCTCCTGCAGCAGTTCTCCCGACGACACAAAAGAATTCGTTATTAGGTAGGTGCGCGTTCGGAAAACGTACGTAGACCATTATTCTCATTCTTCGACGGGCAGCTTATAATAATGACGACAACAGTATTATTGTGATGTGTATATATATACCTACCGCACAGCGGTCTGTTCTAAACACTATCGTTGTACGCACAGCTCGAAAAGTGTTAACTTTTTTGAAAACAACATAATAATATATACATAGGTAGGAACTTGCTTTCTTTTTACAGTGCGGGTAATTTTAAGTCATCGCGAAACACACGTCATGTTTGTTGAAAAACAACCATTATTCGTTATGTAATTTAATATAATATTATACAGTAGCTGGTAGGTGTATGCTTACGTAATATATTTTATTTACTCGCTATTCGACTGTATTCACTGTATTATTCACGTGTTGTCGTTTTGTTTAACGTTTTATAATGTTATTTTAGTACTTTACTATTGATGTAGGTACTTATACCTATTTATATATACCTTATATTATGCTTACTTAACAGTAAACTGCAGTAGCGTTTCAAATGTTTTTTTTTTTTTATAATTTTAAATACAAACGCAATGCCATTATGATATTAACCTAACCTAAACTATTATTATAAAGTTTGGCTGATTCGTATAAAATATTGGACCATAATAATGCGTCATACACACGTTTATTAGTTTGGCCAGCCCCCCCCCCCCAACTCCTCCCCGTGAAATAAAACCCTGGCTACGCCCCTGCAGTAGAACACAATATATATTATTTATCGTGTATATATTTATAACTAGACATAGGTATTACGATGATAAGCATTCGTAAACATAATATTATATTAATGCACTTAAACATGGGTTTGTATAATATATGCTGTATAATATTATTTTATGGAATCGTACCGGCGCTATAGACGATGACGTAAAGAACTCGAATTATTAATATTCACGTTATTTCGTAGACGTAAATGGCCGTTTAGAAAACCATTAAAGCGCCGTTTTTAATTCAAAAATTCTATAGTTTGTCTTCCGAAAAAAAATCTAATTCGGGGACAGAGGTCATTATTCTCAAATTAAGCCCTATAAAAAAAAAAAAAATCGTGTTCAAGAATAAGGAGTACCGCGTCGGCGGGATAGCTATACATTTTATATAATAATATATATTGTCTGCTGTGTGTATAGTCGACGTGGTATTTTTTTATTTTTTTATTTACAAACAATTACGACACAATATTTATCCGCAGTGCGGCGGCATTAGTATAAAATACAATATAATATCAAATATAACTATATCTAGTCTATATACCTACCCTATACATATACGATATTGAGTTATGTTATTATAATCCTACAAAAGTCAAAACGATACCTATATATACCGTTATTTGCTGTATAGGTATAGCTTTATGAAAACAATTCAGCGACCGACTAACTAGAAAATAATAATATATTACATCATATCGATCGCGGTATAATATACGAGATGACGATGTCGGCAGCGTATCGGCAGTACGTATACACTACCTGCACGGACGAATGTCGCATATTTTTATCGATGGATGGTAACAAAATGATACGTTTTGAAAAACACATCCGATCCTTACAAGCGGCGGCGTCAAAAAAGTAATGGTAATATTTTATGAGGCCATCGACAGGCGACCGATCTGAGTGACATTGTGAGGTCATCGGAGATTATAATATTATATTATGACGACGACGCTGCAGGTTGTCGATAAAATATAGATTCAACCATGATAAATGATAATTATATATTATCTTGAATATAGATACTTGTTGAATATTGTAGGTACGCTATTTGAATATTAATTATTAACACTTGACTTTAGCTTTAGAGTATTCGTTTAGTTTTTAATAAGTAGGTAATTATATAGTACCAATCATATTTCAGAAAATTCGTAGCTATAGTATAATATTATATTACACCCGAACAAGTGTTATTAAACACTTATTGATTTATTCATTATACGATGACGTTAATAAGGATGGGGATTTTCGAACAGATCTTCTAAACCAAATAACGTTCGAATATTATTTTTTTATATAACTGTTAATAACTTAATATTATTATGTAAAAATCGGTAAATTTAAAAAAAATTACAATAGTTTACAGGACATATCATATGTTAATAAAAACTATTCCACATGTATATTATTACCTATACGTATGATTATACGTGTTGTACAGATGAGATATCTTATGTAAGGTAGTAATATTTCAAAAGTTTTCAAGTGAAACTTTTCAAATTTCATGAAAGAGTGAAACTTGAAAACTCAAGGCTGCTTAAATGAAAAGTTTTGAAACTTTTCATTGTCAAAAAGAACATTTCAAATACTGTTAATTGATAAAAATTGATTAATGATGCTAGTGGAAGTGAAAGCAACTATTAGGTGACTGCCTATATCAAAACTTACCATTTGACTACCTTCTATAGTCATAGACCATGTTTCCAATATGTTTTTTAAACACTTTTCATCAATTCAATGATATATTATGATAGTGATGTGTAATAATCACGAATAAAATAATGAATGTACTCGGGTAAAATATAATAATTTCATTCGTATTATATTATTATCTAAATTAATTTTAGATAAACGCATGCGCATTCATCCGTATTTACCTACTATTAATGACTTTTGAATAATTGTTTAGTATAGGTAAGTAACTATAATAATTTGATGTGCAAAAAATATATCGTTTATAGCCGCAGAAATGTACAGTACAAACAATTATCGTGGCTGCACGTCGTGCAGTACAAGTCGAATATCGAAAAGAAAGTTTTGTGAAAGCGTCGAAAAGTCTATGAAAAGTCTAAGAGGACGTAAAACCCGCATGTGTCGTATCCGTCTTACTAACGCTAAATATATAATGTACGTCTTGCAGTTTCAATTTCGTGCTGTTGGCTTAAATATTAGAGTGCACTGACCTATAGTATCAAAGTTAAACGTACACTTATCTGATATTTTTAATATCGTAAAACACCGACGAGGGAACACGAGAATAGTGTTCCTACGAACATGGCAACGAAACGTGTTCCGAGCGCAAGCGCCGGTCGGTGTCACTAGTTCCCGGATGGGTGACCACCGACCCGACCACCGATTCTGGTGACAAATCCTCGCCGCCGCACATGCGCGCACGGCGCGTTCAATCCGCACCTCCTGTTACCGACAGCTAACGGCCGCAGTCGACGGGCTTAAGAAGATCGATAGAAAAAAAAAAGACGCGTCTCTATCAAAGTACCGCTGCGACGCGTGTGAACGGGGTGTTGACAATATAATAATAACGACGTTACGGCAGGCGCGCGTACGTATTGTATCCTATATATATAAATATATATATATTATTGCGCATGTCCGCTGAAAACGAAACGAATGTACCTATTAATATATTATTATTATTTTATATGTTACCGCCGCCGGGAAACGGGTCTCGGGAGTTGTGCGTTCCGATCTCGACTCTTCTCGCGGACGCGTGCAGCATCAGTGGCGTTCGGCCGCTACACGCGACGCTCGCGCGACACAAACCGACCGGGCGGCCGACACCATCGCGGCGGCGCCTCATAACCAGTTTGGCGTAGGTAGACGAACATTACAATATTATAATAATAATAATAATGATAATACCGTATGAGTATACCCATACCACGATAATATAATATATACGTTTGATGTCGTATACATTATTATATATTATACAGGTGCGCAGAGGTCGACTTTGTCTTTTCGTGTTTTTTTTTTTTTTTTTCTACATCTCTCGGTAAACGGGTTCGACCGCGTCGCATAAAATTCATCGTTTGTGATTATACGAGTATAATATAATATTATATTATGTACATAATATTATTATTCGTCGTCGTCGTCGTCGTCGCGCCCGCCCGTAACCGCAATGATGGTAATAATAATGACGATGTAGGTAAACACGTCGTCTGTCGCACCGTAATAATTATTGTAATCGATAATAATAGGTATGTTTTCTATTATTGCTATGTACTCACATCGTAGTTAAAATAATACATCTGCAAGTTTCAGCTCGAAAAAAAGTGTCGATATGTTATATGTAAAATATATTATTTACTTCAAAGTATTTAATACATACGTCAACATTCGACACACTCGAAAAGATAATAAGATTGGATATTATATATACCTATTGAACCAAAGGTAAAAGATACATTGTTTTAAGCACGAGTTTATTTTAGGCGATAAAATTGATACAAAATTTAAAATACTTCAACATTATTATTATTGAACTTATTTGTACTTAATATAGTTTAGTCAGGAACAACGCATATATACATAATATATATATATATAATCTACTTATTAATACCTACGTATAATAATACTACAGCAATATATTACGCGTAGAGACGAGTGCCGATAATAATATTCGTCAGAAATACAGATTATGAAAATAATTATCCATACCTATGTAATATGTCCTAGCTATGTACCCGGTTTGTTAAAAAAAATCATTTTTTTACTAAACACACTGAAGGCTGCGCAGTGTCTTTTTTAAACTTGTCTTACGATATTAATTTTGTGTATCGGTTAATCAGCTAAGTGGAAACAAGACGAGACAAATAATTTTAAAAAAACGCATTTGAATAAATTATTAATTGGTTTTCGTTAATTTCCGATAAAAATAATGTATTTTTGCATTCGTAGGTATCTATGATATAGGTACTATTACTATCTTCTATAATATCTTACTCCGAAGACGGTATAAAAATCACATATAATAATAATATACGAAATTGGTTACACCGGAGAAAAAAAAGTATCTAAATGTACATTAGACAGGAGGTGGTTACAGGTACCTGCGTACAATATAATATAATATATGTTGGTACTATACATAGATATGCAATTAACAAATGTCAAACGATACAAGTTGCAAGATGCAAATAACGTATCCAATAAGATCTTATATATATATATATATGTGTGTGTGTGTGTGTATGATACTGCCCATTATAGCACGCGCGACAGACGACTTTATAATATTATAATAATAACGTTATGCTCAGTCTCGGCATAATACGGCTGCGGCAGCAGTCTCTGTTATTATTTATTTTTTTTATATATATATAATATACAGTGTCGTTGTCAACTCTGTTCAAGTCCGTATACATTGCGATTTAAAACAAAAAGGACTGCCAACAAACATTACGTCATTACGTACAGAAACGGGTATATAATATACTCAGCCGCGGCGCCGTCGAATAAATAAATTCAATATGCTGTGTGTGTGTGTGTGTGTAGACTTACAAGCGACAAACGACGTTTTCTCACGCTTCCATTTTTACCCTTTTTTTTATATATATAATATATACATCTCACTCGGGTAAGCGAATCAATTTTTTTTTCAGCCGTTAAACCTGCACGATTCCAATATATGCACCCGCCACGCTCTTGTTTGCTTATATATATAACTCCACGCCTATAAACACCTTTAACTACCTTTGTGTATTGTTCAAGATTGAGATTGGTAACTTCCTAGTCGTTGATATACACAAGTAAAAAATTATTATATCCTTGATAAATATCCCCCCCTCCCCATCTAAAATCTGTGTATAACGCCGCGGGTGTTGAGAGCGTGGGTTATGAAAACGAATCGGAACAATTCAAAGTTGACATTTTGGGTCGAGGAAAAGTCGAAAACCGTTAATAACACATAATATTATTGTTATAATTATATTTAAACAAAATTTGTCCATGGTTCTTTAATAATATCGTTCCGATATTATTAACAATATTATAATCATCGCCGTTTGAAATTAATAAACGGAATAGCATTCAACGAACACTTTTCTAACTATGTACGTTAATAATATTATAATAGGAGCTCCCACCGTACATATTCTCGATTCCAACGTAATTGCATTGTATATAGTCACGCTCGTCTTAATTATTGTTATTATTATGTTTAAATGAAAATAAACTGCTAAACAATTAATATTGGAAAGATTCAAGAAGTTGTATATTGACGTGAAGCGTCTATAGGGGAACCGTCCATATATCAATACAAAAATCGTTATCCCTCCCCTCATCACTGAAGGACATACATAAGCAACTGCCACTATGTAGGTAGGTACGTATTTAATAACACACATTTATTATACAGAGTGATTATTCTTTTAAAGTTAAACACACGTATTATCTCGAAAAGTATGACTGTTTTTGAAAATATTTTATTTTAATCTGCATAATATTGAGGTCATTGTTAAACAACATTTAACCATTTTTTTTTTATAATTGACAGCACACATTTTTCATAATCATAATATATTTCTGACAATCTATTACTATTAATATACTATTTCGACTAAAACTAGTCAACCACTTAAAAGTGTAATGTTTTTTTTTTTTTTTTTTTTAAAAACGTGGTGTTATATATTTACAAAAACGTTAATACTTTCCGAGAAAATTATTGTTTACCTATAAAACAATCACCTTGTATGTTAAATATATATAATACGTACCCACTCACTTGAAATAAAACACAATAACAATATTATTACTGTATCAATACACATGAATGAGATATGCCATCGATTCCCGTAGGGGTTTGCGCCGCATCAGCCGCCGAGAGACCTGCAGCTGCAGCAAGTCGGTAATTTTCTCACTGTCAAACACACGATATATACAGTCGTACAGAACCTCCCACTTGTAACTTTGCCATGTGTAATCATCGGCGGGAGGTATATAATTCCGAAAATTCTATCGTTCTTGACAGCCCACTTTTATTAATGACGGATGGACTTATGTACATGTATACGCGTGTGTACGATTGAATGAGATATAAATTAGGTCGTTGTGTCTACTTACACGCTCTCGGAGAGAATAATATCAATAATAAAATATACGAGAGAGTCAAGTGCACACGAAATATTATATATTATTATTATTATTTTGATATGCCCACCTGTATATATATATATATTATATACATGTAGATACCGATGCCGATCGACGAGATCACGCACCTGTTAAGTTATATATTGTACATATTATGTACGCATAGTCCTGTACTGCTGTGTACAGTGTGTTTCACCGTGCATGCACACCCCATTTTTATCCGATTTATAATAATTAACTCATCGCGATTATAAGGTAGAATATGTTGTTACGCGATCTAGCCGTATACCTAAAGAGATACCTGTGGCGGCGATACAAATTACTTTGTTTTACAGCTGATGTGAATATTGGGTACTTTATAGTTTATATACTAAACCTAATCAATTTTTAGTGAGATTAATTATTTCAACATGTTTATGACGAGGATAGTACTTTAATTGCTCTGATAAACCCGAGTGTTTACAAAATATATAGACATCGACCTGTGCACATATGCTTAAAAGTTCTAAAAATCAGAATTTGGACGAGGACAGAATTGGGACGTGCGTGCTCGGTTAATCGCCCTGTATATAATATTGTACTAAGCAAACTCGCAGCGACGTCAAAACGCTAATGTTTTACAATCGAATAAAATATATTATTGTAATAATATAACAACAATGGATAATAATTATTGTCTGGACTCTCGAGTGGGAATGTTTAAAAAGTTTGTCGGACCTCGGACGACGCGCGTGACGAAAATAATATAATATATCCAGTCATAAATAATAATAATATAATACCTATATAATATTATAAGTTAATAATATCGAATAATATCGTGTGATACATATTAATATTATATCATAGTCGCCCACTCACCCGTCTAATATAGATTAACTTATGAGAAACATATCGACTCGATTGATCTATCCGACTTGTACACTATATGGCACTTTAAACATATATTACATTATTACATACGTCATAAATAACAATATTAATAATTGAATACGATCGTGAAAATGTCATTATCATAGTGCGCCCGGCGGTATAGAATACGTCGCGGCTCATATAATAACAGTAATAATATAATATAATATTATTACGATTCAGTAATAAAAAATATATCGACTACAAGCGAATAATATTGGTCCCCTTGCCTACCTATATATTATATATTATATAAAGGTCGGCGATGGGTTCCCAGTGCGATTTTTCTATGCGCGAAAAACTCGGGTCTAATACTTTAGAGTATAGCTAAGGTTTAGCTTGCGTTTAGCTCATATTATACCGTTGGAAAAATGCGCGACATTAATATTTATGAGTGCCGCCTATGTAAGTCTATATCTTTATTGTTTTGTGTAAAAGTCCAAGAGCCCGCGTGCGGCGGAGAGCAATAATATCACAGTGGCGAGGTTTAAAGAACCTCTAAACGCGCAATAATATTATTTCGGAGACGACAACGATATTATAGTTACATCTATTTATTTTTTTTAAACAAAGCACGCCAAAAAAAGTTTCGAAAAAGATGATTTATCGCGACTAAAATCGTAAAACTAAATGATAGTATAATAATATTCAAACGTGTCATTTTCTATAAATTATTAGAGGTATCCATATTAGCTCTAAAATCTATCTGTATATAGGTCCGCATCATCACGTTATAATATAGTTTATTAGTTTGCGTAACAATACTCTGTATATATTATTATTATGATTAGACAACGACCATATTATCGCGGTATGGGATACTCCTGTAATACATTATGAGCCGTGCGGCATTTAAATAATATTATATTGAAATTGCCTACATCGAGCCCCTGAAAAAAAATCTGCGCCACAATAAAATTGAAAATTTGCCAATTGCATGCGTCCAACATTTATCGTGGTACGCGGAAATCGTCAATACGTCGATCATAGGCGCAACTATAGGGAATGTTTTAGTGTAATAGCTGCGGTCGCGATGATATTAAAATAAATAAAATACAGTGAAACTTCCATATAACGTACCTAGTCGAATAAGCAACAAAAAAAATTCGTAATATTTTGGAGGAATTCGTTAAATGGAAATACGTATTTTTTTAAACTTTTTTTTTAAATTTAATTATGTATATATATATGCATGTATATACTTTTCTATGTCGTGCTAATCATATTAGAACACACCATCAAAGTAACTCGCTCTTTACTATGCTTACCACCGAAACATTCGTCATTTTTAAAAATTAACGTTTTGATTGGTAAACATTTAAAAAATAAACCCGTTTCATCAGCCTTAAAAATATCTTTTGGATCGAATTTTTCAACTAATTTTGGTAAAACATTTAATTTCCGTGTATCACAGTCATTTTCTTGAACATCAGCGCAATATTATGTGTCTCCTACTCTATGACTATTTTTAAAATTTGATAGTAACAACATTTACAAAAACCTGTTTTTATCGAATAATTATTTCGTTATATAGAAACATCAGATTCGTTATTTGGAGATAAATTTACGTGTAATTAACAATGAAGGTCATGGTTCTCAAAAATTATTTGTTAAATAGAAAAATTTCGTTAAATAGAAAATTACGTTATATGAAAGTTTCGCTGTATATTGGAATGTGTGAAAAGCCAAAGCACTCACCTCTGCGTGCGGTTTTCCACCTTCGGATATGCACTCCAGTTCGATCGGCGAGTTTTCCGTGGTGTAGATTTTATCACCTTGCGTGATCCTCGGACGGTTCGGCGGCACCAGGACGGTCAGCGTCGCTTTCCTGGACCTGATGGCAGGATCGCCGCGCTTTCCCGTGCCCACCTGGCACTGGTACACTCCGTCGTCGTCCAGAGTCACGGGATTCAGTTTCAAGTTGTATTCGCCTGGTGTGTCGATCAAAACAATAAACACGATAATCATATAACAACAACAAAAACAACAGCAGAAACAATAATAATATAGCAATAATAAATAATAATAACAGCAACGACTTTGCACGATATAAGGCTGTCCCGCATAATATTAGGTATGATATTCACGGTTGGGTATCATATGGTAATATTATAATGGTATAGTGTTGAAAATATTACATTGTGCAGTGTTTAGACTTATATTATATTTTTATCTAGACAACAAATATTATTGAGGGAATGTAATAATATAGTTCGGTAGTACATTTGAGATGAAATTTCAGGAATTTTGTACTACTTGATAAACACGGAACCGAGGAAAAACCACAGAAAAATGAATGTTAAAATCGGTTAGATCACAATACCGTGAAATTTGAGTTTTTTAATTTCTTGGTGATTTTAAAATTAATAGTTTTTTAAAAGTCTTGACATTTCCACCGAATACATCCGATTTACTACTGACATCGATAAGTTTTTCAATTATTTTTTTCAATTTCCAATTATTCCACGAATTTTAGATTTTGATGTAGGTATCCATTTGGAATTTTAAGAACGGTCAATTTAATATAAGGTTAAATGTATGAATAACCTATATTTTAAATAACCTCGAAAATGTTTATTTTAAAAGCTCAAAACTTCAAACTTTCAGAATATTTCCAAATTTGATTTTCATCACTTATTAAATTGATATAGGTAGTATGCTATTTTAGTTCTAATGAAAAAATGTATTATATCTACCTACCATTATTATTGTCTAGATAAAAATGAGATTATCTTTACAACATGTTAATCCAGATAATAAAAGTGAAATGTTTATTCGTCTTCGTCCGAATGTTATCTAAAACGAAATTTTAGTTGTCTATTCTCAACACTGAATTATTAATAATATTAATATGGAGTGGCGGTCGTCGTCGGGTGGCAGGCACGTCGGGATCGAACCGGTCGGCGACCGCGATATAATATAATATAACCACGACGCTGGTTGTGGTCGAGGAGTGCACATACTACATACATGATAATATGTATATAATAATATACATACATAACGATATTACGACGTACGCGAGGAAAGAAGTCGAACACCTGTTGCTGTTGCTGCTGCTGCTGCTGCTGTGCAAGTCGTTTACACATCACGCGCGCGCAGCGACGACGACCTGTGTGCCTAATACTATATACCTACGCATACGTCCGATGAGTAAAACTGGATTTGTCTGCATAGCAGGTCGGAGAGTACACACATAATATTATATTATAATACACGTGTCTGTATATATATATAACACACGTTGCAGCAGCGACGACGGTTAGGCGTAAAAACGAGATTATCGACGATTTTCTAGAGCCGAGAAATATTAGACTGCGCGCGCGGTAATGACGACGTTAATAATAATAAATAGGTCTTTGGCATTCGAACGGGATCAGTCGCCGCCGACGGAGGGAAAAACGAGCATCGAAATGCGGTTCGCCGTATACACGATAAAATACATGTGTATAATAATAATACTGTGGTCCCGACGGATGAAACTAAAATATTATAATATAGTGCAACACGATAAACGCCCATTGACGTGTCGATTCTACTCGTCTCGTACGGGTTCCACTCAGCTGTTGTTGTGTGTTATTATTGTTCGATCGGCTTCGTATTGTAATATAAGTATATATATACTATAATAGGATGATCGATATAATATTTTAGTTTAGCCGGTGCTCGTCCGGGTACTTTTAAAAAATTGTTTTGTATGATTTTTTATTGTATTTATTGTATTTTCATAAGTCACATAGGTATTCACTATTCACTGCCGTCGCTGTTACGTTATTTTTTTTTATTTTTTTTTTGGCGGGTTGGGAGGAATAATAGCTCCTATAAAATGCTAAACATAATTAATTAATGATTTACACAGTGATTCCGATATCACGGCTGATCACACGACTTCCAAGTAAAACCACCTGACACTTGAGTGCCTACATAATATGCAAACATAGATAAAGATTGAGATTACTATGGAAAATAACAGACCATGAAACTATTTTATGTACCTATTCTATATTTATTTATTTTTTATAGTATCATGCTGTATATATATATACCGTGATAAAAAAATAAAAAATATTCTCAAAATAAAAAAAAAATAAAATGTTTTATCATCGATTTATATCTTGCAGTTAATTTTATCACTAACCATCACGACTGCTGCTGCCCTAATATATCACGTCAGTAAAACACTCTTATTTTCCTCAAATATTAAAATAATTTTAAATAGCATGGTATATAATAATATCGCTATCGCGTCAGGTCATCTCGGTCGATTTAAAATACAGTTCACATCTTACTCAACACTGCAGGTTGGTATAGGTGCGCAATACTTCTATAAACATAAGGATTTTGAGTGATTAAAAAATATTTGAGTGATATTATTGATTTCATCGCGGTAATTGGAATAGAAAGTCGGGGAAAAAACGCATTATGAAAATGAATCGATTTAATTAAAGTTTAATAATAATTATTATTGTTTATGGACACGAAAACGGGTAATAAATGAACATTAAAAATGTTTTAAATTTCGGTAAATAACAGTGTAATATATTATTATGAATTTATGACGATCGCGTTATAAATAGGTGCTTGTATAAAAAATAAATAAATAAATAAATTACTTGATTTCATTTACATAATAATTTTGATGTTCATAAAATGTCGGATGATACTACTACTGCAGCAACGGGTCAAACTAATTTTGAGTGTATACCGCTACCAACGTATTTTTTTATAGTCATTTTTTTTTTCATTCAATCTCTATAAATGTTAATTTATTTCTATTTTAATATCATTGAATATTTGATGCAGAATTGTGCGTTTGTCTAATGTAATAACAGTATTCGACCATTAAATATGCATACTCGTATACGAGTACAACAGAAAGTATAATAATATTATTTAAAAACTCAAGGTCTGTCATAGATTGTTGAATAATATGGTAGAAGTGTATTATGGTAGTAACAAATACAGGATTGAAGAGGTCAAGGGGGGGCACAGTCTCGGGGGGGGGGGGGCATTTATTTTAAGTACCAATCTCTTCCAATACAATATGTTTTTTTTTGACGCACACAATCAAACGAAATTTCAAAAATGAAAGAAAAAAAATTCATATCATTATACATTTACAGTAAATGTATATAGGCATTCGTTAAAAACAAAGTAATAAAAAAGTTTGTAAATTAGTGACCGTGGGAGTTATGTGGACTGCAATGGCATTCAATACAGTACGCGGTATTTGGTATCTTGTAATTATTGAATTTTATACCTATTCGATGATCAATAATAGTAAAATATTATTAATTTATATTGGGTGTTTTTGACCTATTCGGGTGCGAGGTAACAATATGTTATATTATATTCGTGTCCAATGCTAACAAATACGATTTGTTATTGCGGTCGTGGCCACCAAAAATGTTTTAAGTTTAAATATTTTATAAACGTGTGTAATGTATTGTATAGTTATTTCGCTGGTCTTATTAGTTGTTATAAACGATACCTATACAATTATGTAAAACCTTTAAAAATAGCTTGTAGTGAGAAGGGATGAAAGGAGCGCACTATGTGTCTGGGGTTCCGGGGCCCAATGGATCTTCAGTATATACGGACTATAGTAGTAGTAGTGGTGGTAGTGGTGGTGATGGTGGGGGTAGTAGTAATAATACTTTTGAGAACTTTTGTAAATTATTATTCATAGGTAGTATAATGTACTGTAAGTACTTAGAATTTACCGGTGAAAAAAGCATTTTTATGTAATATAACAGTTACAGGTCACGTTTAGTATTATAAAACTTATTATCCTTTTAAATTTTAAAACAAACTAGGCTTATTTATTTATTTTCTTATTAAAATGAATATTACAACCTGCAGTACATAATTCTATTTATTATAATATATAATTTTTTTTTTCTTCAAAGATAGCAGCTCTTACCTATATTATATCTATACCAGAGCCAGTTTTAATTAAAACGTTTCCACATGAATTAATTTTCGAGTAAACGAGATTTAACAATTATTATACGCGTAGGTACCTACCGACTGCACGATATCATTATATAAATACAACACTTATACTCTGAGTGCAATATAATGTTTTAGATCCTTATATAAACCTCGGAAATCAGAGTTAGTACATTATTTATTGTACCTGTCTACAATAAACACTCGTTGTAAAATAAACTGTGAAATGTTTTAGATTGTCATAAACTAATAAAATAATAATCATAATAATGAATGGGGGGTTATATTCTAATTGATGTGTGTTTAAATAAAATTTTCTGTTTAATATTAATCAAAACTACTTATCATAGGTACAATAATAAAATCGTCGTATCGAACGGGGTGAATGGAAATATATTTGAATATAATAAACATTTTTGATTATCACGGGCACACGGTATAAGACGCTGTATATGAAGAAATAGTACATATATTTTATTGTCTATCGAGTTCGATGAACAACAATGACACATTATATTATATAATCCATCGATTTTTTGAGAGAGCGTTCCTCCAACAGAAAACGGTTATTTAACACTCCGCATATTACAATATTAATGCGCGCGTAGTCTGTCTGCAGTATAAAATATGCAATGGAATATTAATCGGAACAGAAGATAATAATAATATGAAACCCGATTGACTTGTTTGTAATAATTTGTATACCTACCTATTACATAGGTACCAGATATCTACAACAGAATGCGCGGGTAAGTTAATGTTGGAACTTGATGTTATAATAATAATAATAATAATAATAATAATAATAAAAATAATATCATAACTATAGAAGCACAGCGGACGGATTAAGAGAAAACTCGTGTTTATTGATAATAATAATAATAATAATAGTAATATTATTATTGTTGTGTCAAGCCCACGCGGATCGTCAAACAAACTTACGTAGGTACAGCAAAATTCACTGTGTATAGAGAACGATATTATAATATAGATACAAACCGATTGGTTCTGCGGGTCCAAAGACCACATTTTTCGATACGCGAGATCAATATTATATCATTTTATTATTATTATTATTGAGTTAGGAGGTGCGCGGCCGAATCGTAACGCAATTATTACAACTGCGGACATAATAATAACGTCACATCAATGAAAACAAAACATTATGTACGGCTGTCTTTCGATACAGTTTTATAGAAATGTATATCGTACGATATATCATAATAATGTATAGACGAGCGTATGTATAGAATAATATGTCATTGAAAAAAATCTATATGGGAAACGGACGGCGGGTGGCGCGTCGTCTTGGCGGCGGCAGCGGCGGTATGTTTTTTTCGTCTCGGTCATCGGTTTCTTCTGTAGTGCGTTATATTATTATTATTATTATTATTATTGTTCACGACAATAATTCAATAATGTACAACATGATATACTGTCGTTTGATAGAAATACGTATTGTATAAATGTATGGTGATTTTAGACGGCGAGTATAATATGGGAGGCTGGATGAATTGAAAAAATAAAAAACCTCCATTAATAATATTATCACCGCGACCTGTTGTACAGATACGTCTGGTACGGTTAATCGTATAGTACCTACCGAATTGGTTCCATCGGGTTATTTCTTTTTTAGATGAAACGAAATTGAAAGTTGTACAAGTCAATTATGAAAGTATTTAGATTTTACACCATCTTCAAAACGGTATAGTATTAATGTATTATTTATTATATCGTTTTTTGTTTCGATCATTATACTTACATTCTGTACGTTTTATATATATATATGGTACAGTAAGAACAGAAAGGATGACGTTATTATATTGTATTTTCTGATTTTAATATAAAATTATTTAGGTATAGGTAAAATCAATATCAATTTTAACCCTTTCTCTGCTAAACTTGTTTTCACGCTTGCAACATGTCCCTGCTAGTTGCTACAAACATTTTATTAATTTTTGAATTCTTACTTATACAGAATCTAGAAAAAAAGTATTGAACCGTTCTACAAAGTTAAATCTTAAAAATATTCTAAAATTATAACGGACATGGTTATTAAAGTTTTTTTTTTAATTAAAATACGGTGTTTACCGGGTAATAACGATCAACCTAACGCGAACAACATAATATAATATAAAACAGTTTCAAAATAAACAGTATCCTTTATGGTCATACTTTCATGAGAGAGGGAAGGAGAGGTGTTCCTGAGGAAGTTCCAGGCTACGTCACTAATAATTATAACATTTTCCAAATTTATAGTAAATTTATGTTAAGTAACTTGAATAAAATCATGTACATTCAAACATTATACATCCTAAATTGTACATCTAAATATAATATATATATATATGATCAAAAGTTCAAAAGTGTTATATTTGTCACATAAAAATATAAATTATTATTGCCTATATATTATTTATAATTTTCTGTTCACGTTACATAGTTCGTGTGTTCAAATTTCCTTTGAATTATAGATCAGTAGTATTATTCTTCACGAAAATAGGCTCTAAAGCTTATGTTGTAAAAAACACTCGGTGGGAACCAATTCGGATGTAGATTTTTTAGGTATGGGAACCAATTTGGATGTCGCAGTGCGGATAAAACCAGTTTTGTTCTTGTTTGTAGGTAATAGTTATATTATTCAAGTATTCAACTACCCATAGGTACGTAGTAAATAACCGTGGTATATACGTGGTTTAGAACTTTGAGATCGGTCAGTGACGTGTTGAAGCGGTCGAGATCTTAAAACGGAATTCACTGCGTTTTGAAAATAATTAAAAGTTATGTAATGCGATTATGATAGTCAAAAGTCGTTAAACAATAATATAACGACGTGACAACATGCGCTCGAAACGTTAGGTACGCGCAACAATCGTTTTGATTTCAATCACAATAATATATCGATATCGTCGTTTTCAATATTCTGATCAAGTCATTTCGGGGTTAACTTAAAGAGGTAGGTACACACGTTACAGATACTTAATCGTATCACCGTCGGCAGCAATATACCTGCGGGATAAATACGCGTTCGAAACGGCTTTGGAATTTTTAGCTCGAATGAGCTACTTTTTTTCCTGTTATTATATCCGGCGATTATAGATGCGTCATATTTATGTGTATATTATATATATATATGTGTGTGTGTGTGTGTGGTTGTATATGTAGAAAATGAACCAATTGCACGGGGCGAGGGAGGGGGGGGTCGATTATGCATTATTATTAATATATAATCATCGAAGAGAACAATATAATTATTACTGCAGGTGTATTATATATAAATTGTACGTATGCGGCGCGCGGTCGTCGATGCTGCGCGCAACAGAGCGAAATACAGTTGAATTTCGAATAAAATAAACAACAGGTGTAATGTAACGAGAATATTTCAGAATAGTCAAGTGTGTAACAACAATTATAATAATAATAATAATAATAAAAATAAATAAAATAATGAACACAAATATAATATGTATATTATATATATTAAACGAACCCTTTACTTACGCCGAAGACACGCACCGCTGAGAGTGTTGTTACGTATAATAATTATAAACAAAAATAATAATAAATATATATTATTATGTGATGATGACCTGCAGCTTTTGTATGCGTTCCGAATGAATACATTAACTTGGATTTGCCTACGTCGAAATTTGAAATCGTATGGCTCGGGGTGAAATCGATTATAAATGTCGTTTTTGCCACATAACGTAGACAGTATGATATGTACCTGCCTGGATATATTTTTTTTACTTATATTATTATTATTATTATTTTAACGTATGTATATTATGGTGTTAATTTTTGTATTCCTCTCAACGTACATTGCTCACACGATGAGTAGGTGAAAATATTTTAAAGATTTTTGAATTTAAAAAAAAATAATGAATAAAAACTGTTGACAGTTGTTAGAAATAAAATTATACAATGTTTACGGAGTTTGCATTTTTCAAGCAGATTATTCGATAATAAAAATCAATTATTATTAATAAAATATATTTTATCAGAGTTTTTTAACAATGGGAAAACGGATGTTTGTATAAAAAAACAATCTACAACTTTTTTTATACATTTATTGAACGTTAACATAAACAAATTTAATATTACAAAGACAAAAATCTAAATGACGTTTTTTTAATATTTATAGAGGCAAAAAATTATTGTCACACGTTTTATCTATATCGTTTAGTAACATAAAATAGTTATTCGTATAGTGTACATAATATACCATATTATGATATTAACATAATATGTTAAAAATAAATAATAAAAAAAAATTATAAACGTATAAAAATATTATTTTTTCGTAGATTTTATTCCATAATAGTATAAGTTTAATGTGCTATCTTCAATAGTTTATATTTTTATCCGTTTTCCCACTGAAATATACAATTATAATAATAATAATAATAATAATAATAATAATAGTAATAATAATAATATTTCGAAAGATCCTTATAATATTTAAAAAATAAAATCGTATTATAAAATAAAAACTTATTTGCTGTATATAATATCTAATAATATATAGTGATATAAAGTTTAAGAGTTTATAAATTTCATTAATGATATCTTTGCTGTTTGCAGGCTCTCCAATCATCGAGTTGGCACCTACTTGTTATAATAATATATACAAAGGTGGGCATAACTAGTTTAAAAGTTATTTTTTTTCAAAACTTTTTAACTTGAATAACATCAGTCAATATTCTCCGATTACATTCAACTTAACTTGTTAAAAAAAATTCATTGTAAGAATTTAGATTTGTCTATTTAGATAATTTAAAAAATAATGAAAAAAAACTGTTGACAGTTGTTACGAATAAAATGATACAATGTTCACGAAGTTTGCATTTTTCAAGCAATTCGATAGTATGTTAAAACCATGTTTAAAATACAATTTATGACATCATAATATGATATATGATATATCTAATACCACTTTGGCTAAAATTAATTTATCAATTTTATTATTCGTCTTATCTAATCACTCTGTGAGCAGTGTATAGGTACGATGATTTTAAATACGAAGCAACAAATAAAAATTCTTTGATTAAATAATTTAGTTGACATAAACAAGTATAATATTGTTCGATAAGAAGGAATATCAAAAGAACCATATTTAACAAAATATTTAATTATTATTCAAAACAAATTGATATAACACTATAAGTGAATAAAAAAACCAGTAAAAAAGGTACTTGTGTGACCAACTGGCGGTAAGTAAAAAACAAAATACCTAACCAACTTTTATTTTTAAACGGGTTAAGCTTTAATAACCTGTCTATAATATAAACTTATAGCCTAATGTTCCTAACGGTGACTCGACTCAACAAAAAATCAATGTTTTTTATTAGCTCGCCCACCTTTGAATATACTATATTTTATTATTATTTCAGATAAAATAGATTCAACGTGAGGTGACAATATAATATATTATATAATAATAATATATTCGTTTACGCATTATAACAGCGGATACATATACCTATAATTGTAAATAAAAAAACTAAGTTCGAACGATTTAAATATCATTAATATCCACGAAGCGGAATCGCTATGTATATACTACCATACCGTGTAAAACTATTTAGGTACTACTAAAATATGACTTTAATATTATGACGGTGCACGTACTACGACTACCACTACGGCTCTACTCAAATTGTTTATACATAATATAACGTCGTGTGATGTGTGCGAGTGTATACCTTTATGCAATATTATAAATCATTATAGACAGCAAACTGAGGTGTACCCTACGCACGTATCGTTTTGCCGTCAAACATCGCAGCGATATTTCATATAATTTTAACGAAATATTCGGCGTATTATGACAAGACCCGCGTGTCGCCAAGTGCATTATGCGTCACTGCACTACATACGCAAGTGCAGTTTGCATTCGCACTTTACGACGCGAGCGCCTACTTATAATATTATAATATTATGCACTAGGTGTATGATTATGGTATCACAATATATTATTATGCCTAATGGAAATATGCAATTAAACGTCACACGAGTCGTGCAGCGTGAAACGAGGGCACGGGCATGCTTATATGTGTCATGTGATGAATCCGTGATTCTGCGTGTATCACATGATAATAAAATTATGTGATGAGGTATTTACGAGTGCATTTATTTTGGATCGTCTGTGCCAACGACATAAGTTCGTAACATGATGTACAGTCGAAATCCGTATAAAAGCGATCGCGTCACATTCCTGTTCGGTGTGCAATAAACAGTAATAAAATAAACGTTGTACTGTGTGTGCATGTCATACTAAATACAATTATAATATAGAAGATCACCGCATTACGACTACATAATAATAATAATAATAATAATGTTAAGTAATAATAATAATATTATATTGTATCAACGTTTAAGTATTCGACCTATAGGTATTCGACATATTATTATTAAGCGCAATGATCGGAATGATATTATATAATATAATGACTCGGCGGGGCGGTTTTGAATTTTGGGATCCAGTGAAAAACAATGTTTTTCTAAATCGTTTTTACGGTGACCTATAGGTACGTGGCAGATAATGATTAGTCAAGTAATCTCGTTGGGTATTCAAATAAAATTCTGATTTTTAAATTAATTCCCAAGTAGTACAGTATTATGCCAAATAAGGACTTTAAAATAATAATATTTGTATACTATTAAGCAGTACTCTTATATCCAACATATTATCATTAGTACACGAAGTTCAATGATTGCAAAACTACTCGTTCGAATTTCAATGAAGGTACATCAACATCTTCAAAAAAGTCGTCTGCTTAGCCATTCATATTATTTAAAACGGGTATTTCTCGTTAGAAAAAAAAAATGGTATTTCCAACAGCACACTCCCCCTATACGGTTAAACAAAAATAATTTTGACTTTAAATAGGTATAGTCATACTCAAAAATTGTAAAATCTAAATCTGGGGAGGCTGGTAAAAACGATCGGGAAGATGTCTCGTCACCGTCGACTTTAAAATTACGGAGGAATGGCTTTATAATAATATTGCGGGCAGCAAACTTGTACTGATGCCCCGTTGTCTTAGCAGCGTTTTCATGAAAATATTGTCGCCGATCGTAAATACTTCTATATAGTGATGTAGGACCTATATAAGTACGCTACCGTCTTAGACAAGTATACTTCAGGTTAAGTTTTCTTCGACGGGTCTCCTATAAGCCGTGACCACCTATAACGTCGAGTTACAAGTCGTTATATTCAGTCGGCGACGCATATGCAGCCTTCCCGTAAGTTATTCGATGCACATAAATGTATTATAATATTTTAGAGTCACGTTCGTCGAAATAATTACGAAATCATAGGCATTTTGGATAACCAAACCACTCGTGCCGCAGAGGTTTGTCATTAAATTTGCATCAAACGGTGCCTCAGAATATTCGTTTAAGAATTTCAATCGAACGATAAGGAGGTGGTATAAGGCTGTATAATGTACATATACATATATATGCGTTTTCGAATATCAAAACTATATTGTGAAGAGATGACGAGACATTTTCAATCTCAAAATGCGTTTGCTCGGTTCTGTTACCCAATTAGTGAGATTATTATAATTATTTAACCGGGTATCGGGTGTGCTTGGTATACCTATACTTGATATTATAATAAAATATAAATAAAACGTAAAAATATTTCCAATAGCTGTTTTTGTAATATTATGTTATATATTATTACATCAGCGAACGAGCGAGGGCGCATAAGGTATGAAAAGTCGACTGCTGTTGGTAGGTACTTATCGCGAATCAAGTACATAATATTTAAGATAAGAAATCTGCGAAAGTTAAGTTCCACCGCCCCGAGAAAACGATCCGATGTACATAATATTATATAAATATACCCACATTATAGTATGATAATGAATTGTCTCAAGACGACGAGGGGCGGCAAAGTCTCGACTTAAAGCTATATCTATATAAAAATGTTTGAAAAATAAAAACGTTTTTTACAATATAATATTATGTAGGTACAGAGTGATTTTGGTTTTATCACCAACCAGATTCTCGACGATAAAATCATTACGCTTTGAACAATAAAGTCACGCACATATCGCGGTACAGTTATTATACGTCCTAAACATGAGAGCAAGCAAATATAGGGGTATGTGGGAGAGGGGGGGTAGGGGACTTTCCAGTAGTTCCCACCCATAAATCAAGTCCTCATCTAGTAAGTAGTATAGGTATATTTACTATATTTTTATATAATTTGTTTTGGAAAATGTAGAAGATAAACACTGCAATATATTATATAAACTAGTTTTTCACATTAATTATCTCATCTATACATATAATAATATGGATCTAGAATAATAGCTAGATAATATCGAACAAAAATCAATACTCAAATGAAATGACCAAAAAACAACGTATTTTTTTACCCAAATAAAATATGTATATGGTATAGGTAAGATATTATACGATCGATTTTTATTAATTTTTACGTTAATGGATGGTGTGGACGGCGTAGTATCATCCTCGCCGCTCGAGTCCTTTTTCCGCCTATATACCTACACTGGAGATTTCGGTTAATTCGAGCTGCTTTCACTCAGGGCCCAGGGTCCTTAAAATCTAAGACCACACGTATGCATTGTAATATCATGGCAACATATCACAACAGAACGTATAATACTTGCACCGCGGTTTACACTTATACTGTATATCATAATAAAACATACGACGTCAGCTGGATTATTGCGTGTATCGAAAATCACTTTGTATATTATACATGCTATGTATCTAAACCGTCGAATATAATTCTATACATAGCGGCGAGACCAAACACGATGTCGAGCGGATCGGTTGAGAAAATTTCGCAAAGACTATTTTTAGTAGGGCTAGGATGTATATATACCCACATGTAAACGTCCTTTTATAAATTCGATTAGCACATATGTCCACGTATTGCCTAGACCAGCTGTTCTCAACGGAGGGGAGGGGGGGAATATAGTGATGATGGAATTACGAAAATAATGATGTTATTTTATAATTATGAAAATGAAAATCGAAAATAATGAAAGTAAATAGTTGTATGTTATATAATACATTTTGTATGAACGCTCAATTTGCGCTTGATTTGCACCGCTCACAAGAAAAAAAAAATCGCCTAAACTCTAATTTAAGTTGGGGAATGAAATTTTAGTAAATTTACGAGGGGGCGTAGAATGAAAAAGGTTAGGAACCACTGGCCTAGACAATATTGATACAAAATATGATCTGTTTTTTATTTTGCATATTACATTTGTACTGCAAATTAATAATAACTGCAGATAACAGATAACTCGAAAAGTGCACATTATGTGTTGTGAAAGTTTAATTGATCGAACTTATAATACGATATTAAAATTAGACGCCCACAACTAAAGGTACCCGACTTTATTCAATTTATTTTAAAAATTATAACAGATCGCTCTTCCTTTTATTTAATTGTATATTATGGATAGGTACTAATGGTAAATTAACTGTGTATTTTATTACAATGTTTTTATTGCATACATAATAATATTATTTCGTACCGGATATACTGTCCAACAAAATTAAAAATAATATTTTACTATTTTATGGCGTTGCACGGGTATAATAATATATAAATCCCAGCCCTATGATTGTTATGATATGAAATCTGCGCCGACTGCGAGTGCGGTCACTCTCGTGGGGGAGGGGGGGGGGGTGTCGGTATATCGTTATGTACAGGCATACGGGTATAAGCTTTTGAACTTCGCCGCGCCGCCGAAACCGTTTATATTTCTATGTTATATTATCATAAAATCGCGTCGCACGGTGATAATATTATACGCGGTAGGTACGATGAATATAATACAAGTAGCGGTGACTAAATACTAAACAGTAATGCGTGCGTCGTTCTGGTGCAATAGTATACAATGCAATGATAATATTACCGTTCGCGTCACTTCCGGTCATCGCGTATCTCGGGTAACCGTGGTACGACAGGTTCCTGTTGGTGCCCAGCGCGAAATCGTCCTTGGTCCATTGAAGCTTGCCGGCCAGATCGGCGACCCTACACGGCAGCGATACCGTCGAGTCCACCACCGCACTCCGATCCTCTGGTTCGACGGCGAAGGATTGTTCGGTTGACGACGCACGACCGGCGGCGGCCAGCACTAGGGCCGCGCACATGACAATAATCTCCAGTCGTCTCGTCATACTCGTTCATCTGCGAACACAGTGTAACAATATTAATAATATAGTTGTGATTATACGTTATATTATAATGTTATTATTATTTTGATTATATATTGATTTTGTGTTGTACGCGGTAAGTAGACCGGCCCAACCGATCACACTGCTTACATCGGAAATATTATGTTCAACGAACTTACATTACGTTTCATTACATTAAATTACTTAAATGTTACTATTAAAATATAAATATTTTACTACATTGTTTTATTAGATTATTATTGTTTTTATTATTGGGGTCCGTTTGTTAATACAACCTTAAACTTTTCAATCAAAATGTGTTTATTATATGCAAATATAATTGTGATTCTCAGATAACATCAAAGTATAACATTATCGTGCCCATACAGAGCTCTAAACATATTATTTGTTATATTCATTTTTGAAATATTATACTATAATATATACATTTTAAACAGAAACTTTAAGTTTCATATTTTCGCTACCTTGCGAGAGTTCCGGTGCAATAACAATAATACCTATAGGAATACGGATACTGCTGACAGACGTCGATCAAACGTATACAAAGATTTCACTAAAATTTATGCGTAAAGTCAACAATAAAAAGTAACTAACTAAATCTTATAAAGTGATATGAATTAAACATTTTAGTTATATACAATGATAGGTATCGTATATAATTATGCGTTTATGCTGTTGAAATAACTTTAAAAGTTTTTTAACTGTTTCCATTTTGTTGTTTAAATTGATAATATATATATATAGCAATCACATGTTATGTTATATAATTTGTGGTTAAATTAAATATATTTTCACCTTTATAAACCTGCGTATTAAACGTTTCATACTATTTTATCAGTTACGATATTCTAACAAATAAAAGAAAATTATGCAAAATATATAATATTGTATTGAATAAAATAATTTTTTATGTAGATGATTTGAGGTGAGATTTTTGGGGAGGCGCCTGAACTTTTTAGCTACTCGTGAATTAAAAATATTAGCCCCCCCCCTGAAATCGTTTTATGGATTTCCATCACACATTGTGATTGTAAATAGGTTCTTCCCGCCATTTGCAAAATTAAAACAGTTTGACATATATTTCTGCGTACAGAGTTCCAGACCATAATATTATTTTATATTATTAGTAAGTATTATCGTTTGAAGTATATTATTTCCTATAGATATAGTACTGGTATAAGTGTACAATAGGGGTGATCCCTTCGTTTATTCTTCGGACCTAACCTCTGATGACCTCTTTAATGACCCGTCTTACCAGTGATACGTTTGATAAATTGTTATACCTACATATAAAATATTATATAATTTATTATTATACAACCGACATTTGAAAATATTCGTTGACACAATAACTAAATTATTGAAATGTTCAAATGTATAAGCTTCACAAGTAAAATAAAATCACGAGATCCTTATCCCACCCCAAATACTTTATACGTTTGCTAAAAGATAAGGAAAAATCATTTTGAGTGGGTACCTATATAATATTGTATATTATAGCAGCCGATTCGTGTAGGTGTAGATGATCTCGAGAAGTTCGTGTCGCGAACACGCTCCATGGATATATCAGAAGAGTCTTACGACATAATATCATATCACCAGCACAGTTTTTGCAAAACGAATATTTTGTCATTTTTATGTAGGTAGATGGTATTCTTACCTATATACAGAATACTTAAGCGCACACTCGTGACGGATTTGGCAGAGGAGGGGGATGACGTTGATTTAAGGGCTACACATAGATTTTTTTTTACTGCGGGCATTATATACATAATACAAAATAACAACTTAAAAATGTGTTAAAAAAGTCAAATTCTGCTTTACCAGAATTTGGAAAATTGTTTTTGAAAAAATCCACGCTCACACGTATAACATATATAACCTATATATTATTATTTCGTGATATGCGTGAACGGTTTTTAATCCATACGGGTTGAGCAAGGGTGATGCCGGACGAAACACTCGTGTAATGTTTAAACTTGATGTAAGTATACAATGAGTACTTAAACACATACATATTATTGTTTAATTGTTGATCTGTACATTGATTTGTTTCGAAAGAGACAACGACAGAGCCATATCGCGAGAGATTAAAACCACAATACGAATTAGAAGTTTTTTTTTTCCGAAGAGGACAATTTATTGCATTTTAGTACTGTAGATATCATTGCACTTTGCAGGCCTTCCGAGACCTGTATAGATTAGGTCATCTTATATAAATATTATTATTTTCAAACGAAACTCGGTCAAGTCCAATAAATTTTAGTTAATAATTACGTATACTCAAATGCTTGATATAACATCAGGAACGGGATATAATAATATACAGAAAACAGTTAATTGAACAGAAGTGACGAAAAATTTAAAATTTAAATAGGTAACAATAATTAGTATAACAACTTAAAAATTATGCGTTGTCCAAACGCATCATTCTGAGTAGTGGATTATTCCTCAAATAATATTATAATATTGTGGTGACGCGTACAAAAGGGAACGTAAAAATCGAAAATCTATTTCGCCAGTTGAATGGAGAAACTCGGTATTGAATTCAATTCGCCAGTTCGAGGGCATCAATGTAAGGCGTCATTAATTGAATAGATTAGCTTCAATTCTCCAATCGGATGTGTATAGTGCGATTAGATTTGATTATAGTAGATTAGCAGGCGGGTTGTAACCATGTGGGGGGAGGGGGGGGGGTGAGGGTAATGACACGCGAGCAAAAATCTTTATACGGTCGTTATCATAACAATATAATAATACAAAATAATATCTTTTAATAATATTGCATTGTGTCGGTGGCAAAGTGTACCGACTATTGTACGATATTGTATTATAATAGGACGACCGAGCACGCGACGACGACTACGCAACAGCTATATCGTCATCGGACGTTATACCCTTAAGAGGCGAAGGTCGGTTTTTTTGTTGGTTTTTGGTTTGTTTGTTGTTGCGGAAAGCTACCTATGATCAAAATCGTTATTTTGTACGATATTACGGCTTCCGATTTTAAAATTATTATTATTATTATTATTATTATTATTGGTTTTTGTGTCGACTTATACTAATAATATCGCCGACGGAACGAGCTGGAAATTACGGTCGGGCTACGCCCTGCGCAGTGTGTTGTATATAATATTTTATACTACGTATACGCGTGTAGCAGCTATATAGTCGGTCACTGTATAACTATATAGATATATGTCCCGTCAAAATGGAACGGAAAAAAAAAATTAATAAATAATAATAAGACAAGTAGAAGAAAAAGTATAGGAGGAAAATCGCTGGGAGCCGTTTTTGTTATCGCGTCGATATAAACGGACGTTTGTGTCTATTTATTTATTTTTTTTTTTACTATTATAATATATTATTATTATATCGTCGTCGTCTTCGTCGGATGATGATGATAAACGCGCTAGCGTTGGGTTTTGAATTCGATCGCAAACGCCTCCGTTGCATATTCAGTCGACGCGCAACAATAATTATTTACCTGCCTACCGATAAACTATGTAAGTATTCTTTTTATTTTTTTTTATACGCCTTAATAAAGGGGAGGCGCACTCCGCGACGGCAAAAATGTACGATTATTATTATTTTTGTTGTCACTCATCTCGACGACATATTATTATTATTATTATTATTATTTAATATTGTCAAACGTTAAATTATTACTGTGCGCACATACACATAATCGTATTACTATATTACGGAGAGGCGCATATAGGTGTAGCACGTCCGGGGACGATGTCTCGTGTACCTATATATATAATATTATAATTATAATTACGGGCGGGAATTAACGATCGGATTGTACAGAAGATATATTTACCCGATAAAAAAAATAATATATATAATATTATAATAATGACGACGAATTCCGACAGTGTTTGGTGGCCGTTTAAAGAAGAAAATAAATTGTCGTCCCCATAATATAGGCCGGCGACGAGCTGCAGACACTACGCCCTTCGAGGTGTTTTTCCCCTCGTTTATATTATATCTAAATAGCGTAATACAACAATGGTTATGGTACAACTGGTATGTATATATTATTATTATTATTATAACGACGACGACAAAGGCGAACGATTTCGATCGAGGCCGAAGAAAAAACACCTCGTTACCCACACAACCGCGGTATACCACTCTATAATATTACGAAGTATTATATATTATTATATGTTATAATAATATATATACCCAAACTCATCGACAGTGGAAGAGGTTGCTATATACAAGTCAAATTATAACTCAAAACAAAATGTTATTTTAAATTAATTCGTTCGTGTTATTATTAATAAATACTAATAACATTTCAGTAGGGGATATCATGTCTTACAGCGACACTTACGCGGACTGACCCGAATTAGCTTAAGCCGTATAGAGCCGAGCACGATCGTTGAGTTCTGCTGATCGCACTATCGTTCAAAAGTCTGGAGAAATAATCCTCCCCGAAAAAAAGCGTAGATACCGCCTTTAGGCACTCGGACGGTATCCCCGGGTAAAGTAGGAAATAGAAATATGTTAGTGAAATGGGAATAATATTAACTAAAAACTGGTCGCGAGTCCGATAATAAACTGGTCGAAGACCACTGATGCACTAAAGACGACTATTATGCGACGACGACGACGATTCCGAGCGAGTGGTTGTGTGCACAACTCGACGATATCGTCCTAGGTATATATAGTTATATAGGCAATGTATACCTGTGTACGACATAATTGGATGACGACGGTGCCTCGTAAATGCAGTTTACGATCCGTAAGTATTACACACACACACACACACACACACAGCTAGGATCAAAATATATATTATATCGTTGTCGACAATGGGGGTGTCCGCCGGCAATCGAGGGCTGCAATTTCCACCCTCTTGCGGAATAATTCACTGTTTAGCGTTTCAGGTCAACGCGCGGTACATTAATAATAATGTTATAATGTATAGGTAGTAAGATATTGGGATTCACGACAGCAATATAATATTATAATAATTATTATAGTATCCTGCAAATCGTTATTCAATTAATGAATATTTTATTCTTTTTAAGTAGGTAGGTATAGGTATGTAAAATTCAGGCAAAATTACACACAGGTGGTGAAAACTGCATTTAACGTTCCTCGGGTAGCGTGTTGGTGCGATAAACGAGTTAAGTGATACATGAATTTAAAATTATTTTTGTCGTTTTCTGTTATAGGATTGCGGTTTCTAATATCATAATATTTAAAAAGTTGAGGTCAACGTACAATAATATTATAATGTGGTATGTATTATGGAAAAAACCGTTTACCCCCCCCCCCCCCCAACATTTAAACAAATGTCTGCTGATGGCCTCAATTAACTGTGATTCTGAAGATTTCAGCGCCGGGTTTATATAATATTGTCCGTATTATAAGGCAATAAGAACGTTCGAGCCCATAAAACGAAATTATTATTTTAGGATCAGTGTACCAATGTATAATAATAATAATAATAATAATATGCGCTCCTTATATTTTACTGTCACGACGTATACCAATCGAGTTCTTAATTTTTTACGGTCAATGTACCGATTATTTCGCTTGCCTTCTTGTTTCATACCTATTTAATCTTTTTGTTCAATCTAATCCCATTGACATTTGAGTTATTATCACACATAAAAGAAGTAGGCACCTACATCGAGATGATTTAAAATTACAAACGGTATTATATCGATCTTGTGTTCATACTTGTACTTTTATTCTTCCGGTCCGAATGTGTTTGTCTTCGTATATAAAAGCAATCATAGAAACACAAACCGCCGCATTTATATTATATTCCAATAAGCAGTTTACTAAACAAGATAAACGTATACATCAAAAGCGAGAAATACAAAACGTGCACAAAACGTATTCGCAAAGAGTTTTTAAAATCTGTCTGTTATTACTATATTGTGTATCATATGATCATGTCGTAAAAGCGTGGTTTTCCGTAGATTATTTTTCTGTAAACGTTATGACATTACGGCGATTTCTTTGAATTTGACTACCAAGGTAAATATAATATTATTGACGTTTATAATAATTTATAATATGAGTATTTATATTATGAATAAAAAAAAAAACTATTAACTTGTATGACGTATACTATATAATACAAGTCGTATGAACAAAAATACTATATATAGGTACCAAACGAAATTTTTTTTATTTTAGAATATTATATTAATATGTATTTTTCTAATAGGTAATGCGTATACTAAAATATAATGGTGATTTATTTTAATTTAACGTTTAAAAAACAAGTTACCGACGAAAATGGGTATATAGGAGGTAGGTTTTGTTAATTAAATACGAATAATAATAATAAAAAAAACTTTTCGTTTGTATGATATTATATTAGGTATGAATACGGTAGAAATAATGCATTTAAAGTAGAACAATGCGATTGTTTTCGTCTATTTGTACGTTTTTTAGTTTATTTAAGTCGCCGAACCAATCATAAAATATTTACAAAGAAAATTAAATTGTTTTTACTGTCGTGTTAAACCTAATTGACCAATGACCGTCATCTGGCGCTATATTATAATTGATGGCTTATCGACCCTGAAAACAACCGACGTTGCAATTGGGGCAATCGGTAAACTCCCGCCGCATTGTATCATAATATATCATATTATTATATTGTTAGGCGTTTATTGTTTGGTCGTAGTTATTTTTTTTCCGTCTGCGGTCGGTAAAACGATTGTATTTTTTTTCGTGCGGTTTGCCGAAGAAACAAACAGACGTTAATATTATAATATTTTTACATCAGTATATCAAATATTAAATAATAATAACAATATGTGGACTATACGCGATGATAGTATTCTATATTATACGCGAATTCGATTTTCGAACGGTGATATCGAATGACGATATTATTATACCGACCTGCGTGAATATTGTTTTATTATATATAATATTGTTATATTATTATAAGATTTTGGCCGCCGCGGAGACGCTACACGCGGGTACGATCTTTACGAACCGTATAATTTCGAGGACGACGTGGCAAGTGTATAATTTTCGAATTTCCCACATCGTTTAATATATATATATATATGTATATATAGGTACGTACCGATATATGCGATGGCTGCAGCTGCAACTGTATAGGTATTTATGATAATATTATATAATATGTTTGTTCTCGACGATATTGTTGTATTAGTTACCGTCAACTATATAATTTATACCTTGATTATATGATAACCACGAGTGATGATGTTATATTATGGTGACCAAGTTAGGTATAGTGGGAAATGAGGTGGCCAGAGCACTCAATTTTAAACTTGAATTTTAAATAAGCCGTATGGTTATATTTAATATTTATATAGGTAACCATAAAATATTTTCAAATTTTCTCTAATCCTTAGAGTGTTCAAAAACATAAAGGGTCCGTGTAAATAGTTTTATTAAAAAATAATTAAAATATATTATTGTATAATCATGCATTCATCTTTTTTTTAAAAGAAATACCTTTAGGTTTAAGAGTATGAATTATTTAGAGATATATAGAATTGTCGTAAAAAAAAACATCTCTGGTACCAAGTTGTATTTTGCTTGCATAAAAATGTATAGTGATATAAATACTTCAAACATTTAAAAAATAAAACATGTTTTTCTTCAAAAACGAAAACATAATATTGTAATGTAGTCAGTTTTAATCTTCAATTATAAGTCCTATGCGTATCTCAAAAATTATTATTCACAAATTATTCAATTTTTACCGCATCAAGCGTGTTAACGTACGTGCTCACGGGGGAGAGGGAGGGTACATGGGGTTTAACCTCCCCCCATTGACCATTTTTTTACGTTTCCATTTTTAAGTGCAGAGATAGCCCCTCTATAATATATGCTCCTAGAAATTATCCACGACCCCACCCCTCTCCAATGATCCAATGAAAATTCCTGAGAACGCCACTGAGCGTTACATGATAATAATATAACGATGGTGTACATAATATATTTTGTTGTCAAAGACACGTGTCATATAATATTACGTAGTTTATAATATATATAAGTAATAATAAAAGTTGACGTTTACTACAATGACCAACAATATATTTTATATGTGAATCGGTGTATCGTCGGGATAAGTCTAATATGGTCGTTATAACTTATAAGTACCTATATAGGTACCTACTTGAAAATTTCACAAATCATAACTTAAACGAATTAATGTGCATTATTAAAGGACACAAAATAAAGGGGTGGGGTTAAAATCATGATTGGTGAATCTCTCAGTATAATATAATACGACTATACAGCATTATAATGTGCAGCGAGCACACGGAAACAGTGTTTCAGATTCAATCGTCGGAGCAATGTTGTTAGTGTATATTGCACGTCATATTATGGCATTAAATATTATTAAAATAGTAATATTAAACTGTGACATTAAACAAACGGAACGTCGCACGACGGCGTTATTGTAATAATATGTTTATGTAGACTAAAACGCCCCAAAATCACGAAACTTAGTGCAGCGGTACGCTTCGATGTGCAATTATTATAGAATTATTATTTATATTAAATTACAACGCACGTTGTGTACGATTTACTGTCCGGGTATCAGTATTCCCCAATCGCAGTCGATACGATATAAGAAATTGACAGTGTGCAGTCCCGAATCCGTTCAAAAAAAAAAAAACAAAATTGTGAAATATACTCGGCGATACACGCGTATTTTCGTATTATTCAAATAATTATTGTTGTGCAACGTTAAAAATATTATAATATATAACGATGTGGAATTGTGGCGTATGCCTATGTGATTATTATTTTAAACCAAAATATCCGTGCGGAGTGTAATAATTTATTTTAGTTATGTGTTTGATAAAATATCGTAATATATTATGACCGAATCGACGCCTGTTTAGTATTTTTATATTACATACATTAACAGTATATATTATTATTATAATATTATAATGGTCCAACAAATATGTTACATTATATGTGTAGCACTGTAGCGGGTCACTGTTAAATAATCAATTGGCATTTATTTGAACAATTTGTGTGTTTCATTTTAAATGTATTATGAAATTTTAATTTTAATTTTTTATAATACGATATAATATAACTATTGGGAACTTATAGTTTAAACATTATGACGTGTAAAGTTCTAAAAAAATGAAACACAAAACAGATTTCACAAACGAGTTAATAAATACAAAACTATAAGTTATACCTACATACCTCCATACCTAAAGGTAATGACGACCTGCTTGTAAAAAATGACTCCGATTGCCTACGTTGTTGTAGAGTTCTCCTGTTAGGAGATAATTCGTAAAATCCGAACGGCTTTAAATTATTCCACAGGTTTATAATGATTATAATAATTTGATCGAGATACGGTTTCTACGTTTTAATATTATGGTATTTAAAACAACAATAATAAACGTAAAGGTTAATGCGATTACCTACCTATATATACCAATAATTTATGACCATTCGAACACTATAATACAATATTATATACCCGTGCACGTTGACATTCGATCATAAATATATATCCGAATTATAAATTCGACCGATAAATATCTATGGGTACACGGACAGGAGACGGTTTTTCTACATTACATTATTATAATATTATATCGTGCGACTGTGTGCGTACCGGTATAATATACGGAAATTAGTCGAAACTCGAAATTCCACTAATGACCCACTGTGACCACCAAATGTGTGTGTGTGTGTGTTGGGCGATAGATACATATAACATTACAACTGGCGAGGGTTTATCGAAACGATCTAAACGGTCGGACAAAAAATATGTAAAACAATAAAACGGTTTAATTGAATTCCGAACGATGCGTAGGTACAGCGCAGAACGTTTAATAATACTCGTTGCCTGGGTATCGCGATACATAATAATATAATATGATATGATGATAGACGTCTCGACTTCTCACAGTTTTGCAGGCGTTGCCGTAACATAAAGCGTTAGCTATAGGTACATAAATATGTATTATATTATAATATATACATAGCAGTATAATATCGTAATATACGCTATATAATGTTATATACAAACATATCATACAGGGTGATCAGGATTTCGTGTTGCCGACATTTTATCGTCACTAATATACAATGTACAATATGCATATTATACGAAAAACAGAGAGTTTACGTACGGCGGTTGCAAATCATTGTACTGAAAACAAAAGTTTACAAAACCTTATAATTTTTACCATTATTATATCATTGAAATCGTTCAAGTTTTGAACGCGTAGTTATGATTGGATTATCCGTAGGTTAGAACCAACACTACCTATGGGTACTCCTTCTAAACTTAAAAATGCCATTTTTTTTACGTATTATTAAATATTTTAATACACATATTTTTGATTTTTTTTTTTTTTTTTGTATATTTTTATGACACATGATAAAATATATGTGTTGTGAGCGTATAATTTACTGCGCATAAACTTTAAGCAGGCGCCTATAACCATCGTATAGTTAACTATATGATCGCAAGATTTAATTTTTATATTCCGACTAGGAATACGATATTAAAAACGTATGATTGAAAACATTAAAACTCTGAAAATCATCGAAAAGCGACGATGATAAAAAGAGAGTAAAAACACCGTCGTCGAAAGATATTAATTTTAACGACTGAAAACGATGATCGGTCGCGCGTCAACTGCAATAATATTATATAATATTTCGTCACTCTTCTCTCCGTCATTCACACGAGACAATATCGCCGCACAACACGAAATTCTGATCACCCGGTATGCAAATACAACGCTGTAAGTGCTCGTCGGACATCGCGAGATATTGTATATTATACAGGTATTATATACAGGTAGATATAGGTAGATATAGGTAATAACCAATAATAATATGTATCGTACGCGGGTCACATTAACGCGCTGGCGTATCGCGTTCGGACGTCTCGAGAGGTCGTTCTTCGTCGTCATTATTATTATTATTATTATTATTATTATTACTATACAAACGCGGTAAATTGACTCTGTAAACAGGGCTAAGCTCGCGGTTAACAAAAACGTACACTCATAATAATAATAATAATAATAATATTATAATCACCGTGGCACACACACACATCCGCCGCATGTTGTGCACTACACTCTGAATATAATAATATATAATATTTAATCGGCTTATGGGCAGATTCCAGTCAGATTTTAGTCCACGCGCGCACACTGCACACACGCACGAGCACACCACGCTGGACGCGATCGCCGATCGTCGTTTACGGTTTATTTATTTTCGTACTACTATATTATAATACAATATCATAATAATAATAATAATAATAATAATGACGATGATAATAATTGTATACCCGATACCCGTCCGACCTGTTTGTCTGCCCGCGTTACGACGCACGTAATAATATATAATATATTATTATAACATGAACGCAACGACGTCCGACCGAAATTTTTAACGGAAATTTTACGACGGACGAAAAAAATTACTGCTCGCACGAAACTGCACGACGATATATGTCCTTATGTGTGTATAATATTATATTACACACTGTGGGCATTATCCTCGCGGGAACAGAAGGTAAGACCACGTCTTCGTACGTAGGTATAATTTTTTTTTTTGAACGCGTGTGTGTTATTATTATTAGTTTTTTTTTTCCGTTTTCGTTTAACGTCTTCCTGCGCCCCGGAGAATAAGTCTTGTCCTGTTATAATACGCGATGGGTAGGTCATCGATAACTGTTGTAACCACGTCATGGGCACCCAATCATTACCTATTATGATATCACTATTATCACGGGCAAGCGACAACTATAATATAATATTATAACACCCGCAGATCTACATCATGATGGCGCCGCAAAGAACACGCGGAGATCACAATATGAAATCGATTCGAAATAAAACGGCTGTATAATATATTATAGTGGGTGTGTCCCGTCATTGTTCTAACACATTTCACCATTATTTTCGGCGACCTTGCCCGATCGGTACGCCATGCGTACATGTATATAATTGGAACTGCGAACTGAAGAATAGCACTGCGTAGAGCGTATGATAGCTGGAAGTGGGTACAATATCTTTATATCATATACTTCGCATATGCATATAAATAAATTTTAAAAAAATTATGTAATATTGACATGAACTATGATAGGACACCACGAACAATCGAGTGCATTGGCGAGATGAGCACATCGAATCCGACCGGACGAGATGTCCTTCGTGCAGGGTCACAACCCTAAGGCCCGGCGCACGCCGCCTACGCACGCTATGTGCAGGTTGTAGTGCGAGATTGGCGGCCGGGTTATTGCGGTGGGCAGTGGGTCATGGCAGTTTTTTATTTTCACTGCATTTGTTTGGCCCCCGCCCCGTATGGTGCGTGAACAATTGTCACACAATGTTTATTATGTTACATATTATCATTATTGTTATGGGCGCTTGCTATATGCACACAGGTGGTCGGTCCTTGTAGAATTATTGTCGATCATAAACAACTGCACACCATCAGGCGTGCACTCAATATTATATAACATTTCAAATTTCGTTTTCAAAATAAACTCTCAGGATCTATTGAAAAAACTAGCTGTAATATATTTTGATTTAGACATAGACACAATAGTTCGAAACCCTAGTTCCGGTAAAAATGTGACTTGCAATTAAGTCAACTTTATCAATATAAGGAATGACAATTTTTAACGACATTAAGAAATTGTGATTTCGTCGATGCTCTTTTTCTTTTTTTCCTTTTTGGTTGGGGGGGGGGGGGCAGTTTTTTTAATTTTATACAGACACAAATAAATGCACAATGAAGACTGTGCGAGCCTAGATCAGATAAGAGTACAACGATCACCCACCAAAGAAAAATTAACAGCATCAACAAAGTATAGTCCGATAATATAATATGCGACAACACATTCAAGTATTAATAGGCAGAGTTGGCAAAAAAAGTTTACAGAGATAACATATTTTATACTTAATTAAAAATTGATAAATTACTGCAACAATCGTTGGATTTGTTAATACTAAAAGATTAAGATGATGTAATAATATAATGTATAGATGTGAAAATAAATACAGTTTGACTAGTGACTACTATATGAAAAAACTAGTCGGTGAAGTTTATCATACTCCGTGATTAATAACCAACCATTATTTACGATTAAATTTGTTTATTACTTTATTATTATATTTCATTGAACCGTGTAGGTGGTATATTATATTATAGCGACAAGTTCAACAGATGTATATATTTTAATGAAATTCATTAATTTGACATACAATCATTATAATTTAAACTTCAATCATCGACTAATCTGGTATATTTTTTTCCCCCCAACACTGTATATAGTTGCAATACGTGAAACGCACGAGTTTAAAAGATCTATTATGCTCTCATTTCAATCGTTTACCATCTAAATCAATTAATTTTGTACAAACGCTCGTTGCTATCTTTGATCTGTTTATATACAATGCCACCGCGTCCGCCATGTCTTATGGACCTTATATAACATAATATTATTAAGATATTATGGCATATGTGCGTATACATACAAGGATTTCCTTTATATACGTCTGTACCTGAATATTGAAATGGGTAAATGAAATTGGCAGATAAATCGACAACGATGATGGCACATGAATCGTGTCTTCGGCGTCGGTGTAATACGCCATCAATAGGGCTCAGAATTAAACGCCCTTAAAACCATATACAAATATGCTCTAAGAAAAAGGCCTCTTAAAAATGACCTGTAAAATGCCATATATATATTTTTTCGTACATTGATTCATCATCAGGCGTGAAATCGTATACGACATCGCCATGGCGCGCCGGACCGCGGCCGGCAGGATGTGACGAGAAAAAATCCTCTCGTCGAAATCCGTGACCGGGGAGAAGCGGACCGCGTTGTACCGCGGTATACGCGCGCCGGTATTACGGCTGTAATGTACACGGTATACGTTCGCGCGGTTTCCTGGCCGTCGTGTTCGTGCAAACGGTCACGGACGGCGACCTGCCGACCCGAGCCCGGCGAACGGTATAAAATTTATAATAATATAATAAAATATAGCGAGTATACGTGTATGTGCCTATATATATAGGTACCACCTCTATACAATAAAGTCACAATAAAATATATATACCGCGTGTGCAGCAATAAGAGGAGAGGAAAACGTCGGAGTGGTCAGGGGCGGGCGGCGGGGTACACGTCGAGATTTTACCCCTGCAGTGCCCCTCCGCCCGTGCGCGGCACCCACCCGAACAGCGATCCGCGCTCGGGGCTCGATTAAGTCTCTGTCGCGGCGCACTCTCGTTTCCCGCTCACTCTCCAGACTCGCTCACTCTGTATATTATATAATACGTCGGCAGTCTCCGTCTCTCGACAGGTGCGTCCGGAACAGCTTTGTATCAATTACTCGCCCTAACGACCCGTTAATGTGCATTGTAACATTCGAATGCCACCCCCCCCCCCACTACCTGCCCACACCACACGCATCGTCGCACCGCCCGGCAGTCGTATAATAATATATAATATGTATATATTATTTTTTTCTCGTGAAATTTTTTTTTTTTTTGTTTTCCCCAGTACGGTCCTTAAATCCTTCGTTTGGAATAATTACGCGTCGCCCGCACACGCGTCAACGCGCCTGTAATGGAAATGTTATGCGCGTGTAAGTGTGCTGTGTGTAAAAAATACTTATGCATTGCATATTATAATAATAAAATTGCGTTAAACGAGAAAAGTGACTAGACCGCGATTACGCGTTGTACTATACGCTCCGTATACATCGAACAGTTTTGTTTCCGTGATCTAATAGTCTGCGGAAAACTAAAAAAAAAAAAAAACTATTATTATGCGTACACATTATCGCATAACGATATGATAATAAAGGTATATTAGGTGCCTCGTGTGTTGTTTGTTCGAACGTTTCCTATACATGTGGACTGCAGGCACAAAAACATGGACATGAATCGTTTTCATCGACTTCGTACCTTAAAATCTATTTTTAGCGTGAGACTGTCTATCCGTCCTGCATATAAGAACTTTCAACTTTTATAAGGACCGCGATATTTTTAAATTGTGTAGGTACGTAGGTATATATATGAAAAAAACTAGTGGTGCCTTATTATGTACAAGTTTTAGCGTATATATATATATATATAAGTTATTGTCTCGTGATTATGGAATACACAATAAGCCACTTTGACCTTTCCCTCGGGGGTTTCAATAATCACACATTTAATAATGGCTTTGCAGCGCGTATGACGAGTCGGGACTATATTATAGGTATATATTATATAGGTACATCGTCGCGCCGAAACTATAAGACCTCGGCGAGTCCGCCTCCTCCTGATGTGCGCGATATATTACGCGATGTAATTATACGGCTGTATATATGCATATATACGTATAGATGGATACTCCACATCACGAATGCATACTTTCGGGGCAGGTGGGTGGGAGGGAATGATGACGTTTCCCGGGGCATACATTATACGTTATTATTATACTATAATATCGTATTGTATAATTCAATGGAGGAGGTTGGAGGTACGCGAAAAGTGACAAAGTGCGCGGAGAACGAGAGAAACGCCCATATAATTAAGCGTACGCAGTGACCACACACCGCGGCGATCGTCGGTTGGAAGGCGCGCTCTAGTTTTTTTTTGTCCATTTTCCGAGGACGGCGACAGACCTAATAACTGACTCTTATGGAAAGCTCAAAATAGGGGGGGGGGTGGAAGTTCAACTGTTGAGCACCTATATTAAGGACTGTCCAGGATAACCGTTTGTGTTATAATAGCGTAGTCCTCAACAGCAATAATAGTAGCTCGATTTTCTGCATTTCGACCGATGTTATAACCATATGGGTGGATATCGTGGGAGGATTTGGGGGTGGGAGGCTAAGTCCCACGGGAAGTTTTCATTACCCTATTCCCCAGAAGGTTTAGTGTTTCAACAAAACTTTTTTAATATATTATAACTTATTATTATTTAATTATGTGTTTACTTTATTTAAATTTAAGGGCATAGGTATATACGATATACCTATATAATAATATTATATACCTTTATGCATGTTTGGCGAGGAAACGAAGACCACGAGTTGAAAATAAAATCCTGCTTGATAGTGATAATTTGTAAAATTGTATAGTCAAGCATCCTCCACAACACACATTCAATTTTTCAATCAAATATCCGACAACGTCCATTATTATACAGTATTATAATATGATTCAGCAGATGTCGAAACATCGAATGTGTTTGGATGTTCAATGCCGGATGTAACATTTAGGATTTTGTAGCCGACAGTCAATTTTTTTTAATAATTTCACCGAAATTAATAGTATATGATAAAATATAGTTGATATGGTTCATAATGTTTTTATAGTTATGTAGAACTACTCTTCCTCTGTATTCTATTCTTGAAAATATGCTGTCGACATTTATTTTGTTCATTCAATAGAATTGAAAAAATCGTTTATTTTTACTACATACGATGCACAAATGCACGTTACTAGGACCATCGACATAAGTTATTTTCCATAACATATATTGTATTATTTTGTATTTATATTTTATTCAACTATAAAAAATTACTATTATAATCTATATAAATATTTGTGAAAAACAATCATAAAATACAAAAACAATACTTGGAATATTTGAATAAGTATTTATTAAACAAAACGTACATCAAACAAACTGTATGCAAAGCAGAATTTTTCCAATACTGCAAATAGCACTAATTAAATAGCATTTATCGTGTAGGGAAAGGTGGAAAAACAGTATCCATTAACAAAAACTCAATTATCTGTGACCCAGTATACAATTTATTAAAATCATGTTTAAAATATTTGAACTATATAGTAGATCAAAATACAAAAAAATAATTAGGTTCATATTATCTAATATATAAATGTAAAATAGAAATACAATAGTAGATAATAAAAAGTATAGCTTCAATTGAACTATAACCATTGTTACTCTTTCGAATTTCGATTACATAATATAAAAATAAACGTTTTGCTGTTACTATTTATTTTTCGGCCATCAGTAAAAAAATATAATTTTTAGACAACACCGGTGGTCGTCGCAATCCCTAATATTAGTCGTCACCCCGTTGAATTACTCTCTGCCCCAAATAAATGTATAGGAAATGTCTGACTTAAAAGTCGACGGTGCAATATACATATATTACATACGTTATATATTATCATAACGGTCGTGGGCGTAGCTGAGTATTACATGATATGATTTGTATTATATATTTAAATATTATATTATGTTTCAGACGCACAGACATGACACTTCACATACGCCGGGTGATTTTTTTTAACAGTAAACTCTCATTATATCGAAAATGATTAACGCATTTAAAAATGTATTTTACACAATACATTTAAAAAATCTATACAACAATAGTTTTGAAAAAAATTAAATTTCTTACTCTTTTGCAGAATGACAACAGAATGTTTTTTTTTTGAAAATGTTTTATTAGTTAACACCTTGACCAATATTATTATATTACAACTATATTCTACGGGTCCGGTTTTTTATATTTTGAACTTTTTACCTATCATTTTTTTAGCTCATTGTCATTGGAATGAATTCTCGTATTGTACGGAACAGAATATCCTCATAATCATTAATGCCTTTTAAGATGACGAGTGTATTTACTGTTAAAATAATCGCCCCGTTCGACTGTGGCGTAGTTCTGGAGTCGATGACGATGGCCTATTCACAAATGCCGCTGTGCTGTGAAACGGAAACCGACTCGTCGGTGATGACCTTTTGCGGACTGTTCGCATTGACTCACCATAGATATATACAATATAATTTAATATAATATAATGTGGGTAGGTCGGTAGCAGATATATAGGTACTTCGTCGACCGGGCCCACCGACAAACGAAACGCCGATCGTATCGTGGCTGTTCTCGAGGAGGAACGATCGCCGCGGTAAATGTATATTGGTTCAAAGAACATTGCGTTATATAAACGCACAATAGGTTTAAAAAAAAAAAAAAAATAAATGCTTTGAGGCCTTCGCCATCGCACAGATCTAAAGTTAGTGAAATTACTTGATGGATAAAAAGATAATAATAATAATAATAATAAAAAACTTTCAAGTAGGTACATATTGTTATCAAACGGTTAAACACAATAATATAGGAAAATCGATGTAATACGAGAAAAACATTTTAAAAAAACTGGTTGATTTTATCGTGAAATTTAAAAACGACTGAATTCAATTGAAAAGTAGATTATTAAATAAATTATTCATCTACCTAGGTACGTATTATATATTATTAATTTAAACGTTTATGCCAAACCCGAAATACATTTTTATTCGAATTATCGACGTCTTCAATCGTAATAATATTATTTCGTATTGTATGAAGTTATCTACCAACTACTTACAGTACGCACCTATATCTATAATAGTAAATTATAGATGAATAAGTTAATTTACCTTCCTAGACAACATTGGAACAGTTATTGAATTATTATTCACAATAATAATATACCTATTTAACCACGTGACATACCTACTACTATTTTGATAGAATTGGTGAATAATTTGAAATTGTTAAAGGCACCAGTGACCCATATTCACTTGACATGTCTGCAATAACTTTATGCAGTATAATAATATATAGTTAATACTATCATGCATCAACTTATTTGGAAACGCTCGTGCAGGTATACAATAAGTTCCAAACGTACAATAGGTAATAACAGTACACGGGAAAAATATTGTAAAACATCAAAGTCGATATTACCATAAATTAGTGATTATAAGTTATAACTATAAATTATAATATGCTTTTACGTCGAAAAATACAATGCAGTTTTAGCTATTAACTATCATACACCTAGTTAAATGTACTATATAAATATGTGCAATGGATATTTCTAATGGTTGGGATAAGTCATAGTCGTATTTGATTATATACAACCTGCAATACCGACAGTAATACATATAATTATTACCATAGTGCACCAATAAAATATGCACATGGAAACCATTTCAGAAATGTTTGTGAAGGGTGAAATTATATGTTATTTAAAACACATATTTTATACACATGTAGAAAACTAATAATAACTAGGGCTCGGAAGTTGTTGCATATTGCATATTTGTCTGCATTGTGATCTCAATTTATAGCAGATCCAGCTAGAAAACAGATTATTTATATATGCAATGACGAGGTTAAAAGTTTATATTTAAAACTTCCTGGAAAAAATTCTATTACCTACCTTATAACCTATTTTATATTCAATTAACTGTTTCGTAGTTTTTTTTCATTTTTCAAATATTTGTGCAGAATGGCAAGAAACAAATTTTCTCATTAAAAAACATTTTGATAATGCCACGTTTTTACTGTGAACATACTTATGGCGTAATGTTATTTTTGTCTAACCAATTTTTACTGCATTACTTTAATATATTACGGACTAATGCTTATTACAGTTATTTTAAATAAAAAAAACTAATCGATACCTATCTAATGATAATACATTGGTCGTCCAAGTTGGTTATACTTGCTTAAATTAACGGCTTGGTTACCTTTAACTTAACTTGACTTCTATATAATATATAACTCCCGAGCCCCACAACTAATAGTCAACAAGCTATTGTGTTATACGGGGTGCTCCAAATGTTTTGCTCTATAGGTAAGTAAGTACCTACGTATAATCGGCGCGGATCGCATATTATTATATTGTGCCTACCTACACGGAAACAATATATAAATCAGATGTTATAACACCTATAACGACCACCTGCAGTTATCCACAGCATCGGCGGAAATCAAAACAATATTATAGCGGTAAAGTATAATATTATACGTATATGGGTGCTGCAGCGGTGGCGGTTCAATACTGTTTTCGAAATCGCCTCCCAAGTATCGTATAGTATAATATTCGTATTAATGTCCTCGAGATAGGCCTCGAAAACTTTACGCCTATTAACCTATATATCCAGTTGCAAATATTAACAATCAAAACACAACACTCTGCATATACGTATGGGTACCTATATAAGTGTTTGCACACAGTATATTATATAATATCAGACCCCAGTCGTCCGTTCAAAGTTCGAGATATATGGACGAAAATCAATAATATAGAGTTCGTGTTTATTGCGTAGGAATCAAATTTTAAAGTGCATTTTGACAATTAAATATTAAATTCCTTGTGGAGCGATGAATGTTTTTATGTTAGTAGGTATACCTACCTACAATCTACATCATACCAATATTAATGTATTATATATTTTTTGTGTATGTCACCTACTTTTTTATGAGCACATTTACTGCTCCAAAAAGAAAAAAATTTCATTAAGACATTTTAATAATATTATAATATTATTTTGACAAAATTGGATATTTAATTTTAACAAAAACGTTCTATACCCAAAGATTACATTTTTCGAAATACCTATTTAGATTAGTTTTAAGCTATTGCCTATTTATAACTTCTACCTAATTGTAATTTAAATCACTATATACAGTATCAATATGATCAAGTGATTAAATAAACTTATTAGTATTACTGAATACAATATATAGGTTTATCAGTTACCACTTAGAATCGTTTTTCGTATGCAATGATAGTAAAACACTTCCATTACAGTAATTTAAATGATGGTCTAGAGTACCTACTACAGAAGAATAGACATATATTAATATTACAATGTACAGAAGAGAAGTTACATATACACAACTTGCTCACATTTTTTGCTTCAAATTCCATTTAACGTTCAACATAAGATCGAATAAATATATAAAAAATGTAACGTAATTATTTTATAATTATTAACTAAACATATTCATCAAAAAAAGTTTTTCAAACATTTTACTTAGAAAATAATATGCATGCGGCCATTTATTGAATAAACCTCTTGAGAATAATCACATTTTTTATTGTTATAGTTGTTACAGTTTGGATCTCCCCATTAATATTGATATCACTACATCTGTTGGTGGGTGAGCACTACGGTATTGGCTGTTGTACAATTTGTGGAAGTTTTCTGGACCGTTTGTTGTTCTATAATCTATAGATTTAATTTATTTTCTTGGTTATATACAATTGTGAAATTCGGAAAATTTGGCAACGTCTCACAAAAACAAAATTAATTTAACGTGCGGAATCGTGTTATGAAAAAGGTCCGATAAGCGCCATACATAAGTACACAGTTGTACTTTTGTACTTAATATACATTATTGTATATTTATGTCTAAATAAAAATGCACTTAATCGAGACGATAACTTACTACCTATATTCAGACGAGATAAAATTTAACGAGTTCGCGATCTTGGTTCAATTTTATGATCATCAATCTAACCTTATGAGTTACGAATTAGATCATAATATTTGAAGTCGACTTTCCAATGGTTCGATTATTTCCGTTTGCATATAAGTATTATACTATTCATTACTTGTATAAATCTCGTTATAGGCATAGGAACTACCTCGGATAAACGGAACATTGGACATTTTTCGCTATAATATGGGCGGCCTTTATTTTTCCTTTCGCGTTTATGCTTTTGAAGCTTTTATACAAGCTTTGCCGATACATTATTATTATTATACGTAATAATATAATGATTGGATTGTGCGTCAAACGGTCAGACCCAGTTTGCAGTGCGATATACAATTAAAAGTCTATTATGTATCGCAGCGCACGATTCATTTAAATTAATTCCCGCCGATAAATAATTGTTAGTGTAGGTATGTCTGCAGCTCTATATTTATTATGTACCTAAACGAATTCAGTAGGATTTCAGACGAATAAAAATCATATTACTACGACGAATTAACCGCGCGACGCACAAACAACACATTTTTCTGTTATTGTAATATATTTTTATACCACGACGTCGACGCGTCACGCACAAATAACATTTTTTTTTTTTATACTTTTATCATTGTATTAAAATAATATTATAAGTATAAACGGAGTGTACCCAAAACGTACAGGTATAGGTACAACCACGCGCCGATAGGCGGTAAAAAGAAATAATAATAATAATATACAACATCCGAGAGAGTTTTTTTTTTTTTGAGATATACTCTATCATAATAATATATCATAATATATATATATATTTATATATATGTAAATAGGTAACACAACAATGCATAAATCGTCACGGCCGTAAGTGCACAAATTGCAGCGTGCGCCTATACATAAATGTAAACGTATATATTGGTACCGACGTATAATACTACTTTTGGCCGAAACATTATGCTTTCATGCTTTAAAAACGGATAACGAATTTGATAATAACGCTTAAACGATTCAGTGCGCTGCAGCACAACGTGGCCAGACAGTGCTTATTGTCGTTGTTCTTCGCCGTGTTCAGGTATATAATGTGTAAGTACTGTATAATAATATATATATATATCGTAATACTTGGTGAACGGGGCACGAGACCGGTAAGAAATTATATTTTGATATTTTTCTATTATTATTATTACTATTCGAACGGCACCGGAAGAAAGACTTTACGTAATATTATGTTATGAGACGCGGTCGGTCGCTATTGTTATTGTTACTATCGCCGTCATTTTAGTTGTTGTTGTTGTTGTTGTTGTTTTTGTCGTTAATAGACGGTAAAGTCGTCAAATTAACGTGTTATATCATACCAAATATGGATGCAGTCGCCGGGAAATAAGGTGCGAGTTTTGATTTCGCAGCGAACGGCACCATACGTATAATATATAGTACTAGAGACCTATTATAGGTATTCTGTATAATATTTTACTCTATTATATGACTACTCGTGTCCTTGAAGTAGATCGTCAACACTTAAAACCTTCGATTCAAGTTTTCTCAATAATTAGTTAGTCGTCATTCGTAAGTACACGCTTAAGCACAAATCGGCAATTTATAAGTTCAGCCGTTTTCCCTCGCCGTTTTGTAATTTTCAAATTTTTGATCGTGCCAAAATGTTATGCACAATTTATAATAATAACTCTTGTCAGTAGGTTTCTTTATATCTGCTCGTGCCACACAGTTCACTCTGCAGTGGTGAATAAAAATAAAATAAAATATCGTTCAATGTCGTTTTATAGTATACCTAATACCTATTCTTGAACCGTCCGTATTTAGCCACGTAAGTGATAATAATAATTAATAACCTATTATTCGGCCCAGTCTGACTTTTTGTCTGTTCCCATTCTTTGGAGAAATCGTGATCGAATTTATTAATGTACTCTTTAGAACTGTTGAATAATTGACATCCGCAAAGTTGACCCTCCAACTTAATTCAAATATTTCTCAAGCCATGCCCAGAGTTACCGAATAGTTTGCAAGAATTTGCAAGTGGAAATTATAACGGATATCAAAGATTATCTATATAATATAATAATACATTTATCGTGCATTTGTGTATTTTATTATATTTGCTACGAGGAGTGATAAAAGAATACTGAGACTTGAAGTCTAGAAATATTTTTGTTATTAAAGACCCTATGTATTATGAATTCAATTCTACTGGTCAAAATGTTTATCGGATTTATAACACTGAGTGGTTTTAATAAAGAAAAATAATCTGAAATAAAACGTCCAAAATAGTTCAAAGCTCAAACTTGTGGTTGTAGCGCCAGTTTATTCAGCCTCATAAATTTGTGGGTTTCTGGCTAATAAACGAACGTCATTGAGTTCCCGAAAATTTAAAACGACATCAAAGGACGACAGTTTAATGACATAGAAACAACAAGAAAATGTTGTGAACCGGCTCAATGAACCTATTGAAGTCGAAGACTCTCAACATATTTTGTTGCTTCAAAGTATTATAAAAGGAGTATTATAAAAGGACAGTGGCGTGTTTTGATGGACAGTCGCCAGATAATTTTAAACGGGTGGTTGGGCGAGTGAGTACTGAGTTTAGTGAGAAATTGTAGTATAATACCAACTTCATCCGAATATGATATTTAATAAGAATAATAACTTCAATAATAGTTATTATATTAAGTATAGCCAATGGGTGGTAGGTAATTTCAAAAATGAATGGCCTGATAAAATATTTCACTTTGCCACGCCACTGACAAGTGCATAAAAATATAAAATAACGTCACGCAATAGTATGTTCACTATAAAAGAGATTATTATTTAAAAATGAATTAATGTTTTTAACTTTCCTTCATCTCTCTTCCGCACACATAACATATTATAATGAATGTAGGACCGCCAATCAGCAGCGGACCACCCTGGGTCATGTGTGTGCGTATGTACGTGTGAAATGCGAATAACGGGGTAGGTACCTATGTAGCGTACGCAGAAGAAATTGTGCAAAAAAAAAAAAAATTTACGATTCCGAGCGTAAACGCGAGTCAGACTTTAATAACATGCGGTTCACACACAAGTCACAATTAGTCGTTCGCCGATCTCGTAAAACAGACGAGGCGATACCTATATATATACATGTGTATAAAGACAGACACCGCACCGGTGTACATGCGGGATTTATACACGTGTATAGTACGTACGTATGTATAATTCTTTTACTTAGTTAAAGGGCGGTGAATAGGAACAAATCTATAAATGCCAGTCCGAGTTAGACGCACAGACCCCGACCTGACGCCGGTAAACTATAATTAGCATTTATGTGTGTGTGTGTACGACGCCACAGCAGACGGTGGAATAATATTATATACGTACATATTATATTATACGCGTATAAAAGAACCTCGTTGAGGCAGCGCCCCGGCTAAACCAAATTAAATGTACTATACGTACGTTATATACACGTAGTGTGTGTGTGTGTGTGTGTGTGTGTGTGTGTACAATGTACATATACCAGTTTATGACGAGCATTTAAGCAGTTCACCACGCGGACACGATCGAGAAATGAGACGTAGATGTGTACCTACTCGAGGAGCCGTCGCGGTCATATATACAAATTATAAAACGTGTGCACGCCCGCTACATATAGGTTTGCTCGTACGTACGTAATAATAATAATATAATAATAATAACAGCGTACCTGTGATCGGAGAATTCCGGAAGGTCAGCTTCCGAAGACGTTTGAAAAAATAAAACATTTAACCGTAGATAGGTACCTACAATATAATATACATAAACGACAGCGATAAAAAATACTAACGCACGTGTGTGCAATGTTCGTGTATATTTTAATGTGTGTGTATAATATTATGTGTGATACCTATGGCTTAGCTCACGAGTGTATGTAATGTATAATATTGGAGGTACGCGTGGCACTTGTCCGTGTCGAATGGATAATACTCGACGACGGAGACCGTTTAACCGGCGAGCCATATATTTTATGAACCGGCAGATATTCAATACAGGTACAGGTATAATGGCCGAGAACCCGAGATAATATCGTTGTTATTATTATTATAAAATATGTCGAGGCGACTAACAACTGTGTTCTGTGTTATTAATATTAATATAATATAATATCGTGCAACACGGGTAGCCGCCGTGATGTGCTGCACCTGCACCTACATCACAATAATATTATTGTATTATACTATTAAGCTGGAATCGTTTGCAGAAGAGATTTATTTTCATCTAAACTTTAATTACTAAATACGATATTATCACAATGTATTAAACTATAATTTAATAACGGCATATTAGTATTATACAAATGATTACGTCCACCGATCATATTATTAAACATTTGCCGAGTATATAAAATGTAATCCATCCCCTAGGAACATCAATATAATATTATAATACTACACTTGCAGTTTCATATATTATTGAGAATGAGAGTGGAGATTTTCTAAGATTTTCTAGACATTTTCAAACTTCAAATGCACAAATGCACAAAAACCCACATCATTGTAGGTATGAATTAAAATTTAATTTTTAAACATATAGGTACATTATACATTTATCAAAGTTATATACTTATATCACGTAAACAATTTGCTCGACTCCCGAAACATTCTGCCCCTGCAGGGCTTAATAAGGGGCCTTAATACAGGGCCTAACCTGCACACTTCACCTTAACCATGTGAATAATATGAGCTGAATTGTAACATATTATACGATCGTGTCCACTGCCATTCAAAAACAAACGCGAGATTTCGTATATATAAAAAAAAACGATATAATACATATTATTATTGTTAAATTATAATATAGGTTCCTATCAAATAATACAAATTCACTCATATTTTTTTATTTACATATCCTCTCGATCGTTTATTCACAGTTTCGTAAATGACAATCATGACAATAATAGTACACACAAATACATAATATGACATTATATGTGTGACATCAAAGTGCTCATTGCGTATCTACATATCCCTACTTACCCATATGACTATAATTATACCGTACGTAGTACAATGGCATTGCTCGAAACGATATTAATGAATATAATATTGTTATACGTAACAGAGATGAAATACGTTTTAAATACATTTCACATACCTATTGTTATAATTACATATAATTTACGTATTTAAGTAAAAAATAATTTAAGTGCATTGGAAGTATATTTCAAACACAATTAAATACCATATCTTTACTGTATAAAATATGTTTACGAAAACTTTCAAAGACCAGAATTTGTCTGTATACGTTTTTTTTTAGTTATTATATAGTACTTATGAATTTATTTTTGTGTGATGACTGATGATTAAATACTTTTTAAATGAGTGTACACAAAGTCTACAGTAAACAAATCCTTATGAAATCTAGCATTAAACTTGAGGAACTAAGGACTTTTTTTTAGCATTCAGTGCACTATATTTTTATTCGCATAATACGTATTTTGAATTCTAAACAATTATATAATATTAGCATATTAATAGCATGAAGTGTATCAATAATGCGAATCTGATTTACGAGAAGGTTAATCTATTATATTGTGAAAACAAATAAATAATTATGTACACATAAAATATTTTTTAAATATACTCTGTACACTTTATTGGACGTGGATATAATAATATGTACATTGGTATCCTCCAATACTGCATACGTGATTAAAATAACAAAACACCCGGTAAAAATACAAAATAAACAAAATCACGTGTTGACACAGTGATGCGCACGATTGGTACACAAAATACAAAATATATAATAATATCGAGTGCACACACAACATTGTATATTTGTGTATAAAACGGCGTATGTGTAAAGTGTATTGTGTGTATATAATATATATATATATCTATGTGTATAGAGGTTATTGTTTGAGAATTGGCAATTGTGTAAAATCTAAATGGAATATTTATCTCATTAAATCAAAATATGTTATAGGTGGGTAATACTTATTTTATTATGTTTCTCGTTTACCGAGTTATCCGAACTGTATTATCATTATTATGCATATTATTACGCCATTAAGGTAAACGCATATAATTAGCAAAACAAGTGCGCACATAGTGTTACGATACATATTATGTATACTACATGATATCATATTATTTTTACATTTCATTCGGTTACATCTTACATAGAACATAATATAACGTGTCATTATAAAACAACGTTTCAACGAAGTTTTTAAGGGGTTCACATAGACAACTTCAACGACATTTTAAGAAAAGTGGAAATTAATTTAAATAATATAAACTCTGAAAACTCGGTATTTTTCATATTTACAGGTGGGGTCCAATATACCTAATTAGTAATTACAGTTGATCGTATTAGTACCTTAATCAGTACCTAGATATAATGTTATTTGTAATATTATTACTTAACATAAAAAATTAATACTAATTAGTTTTTAGGTACCACTCCTTAAAGTGTGATTTTAGAGTTAAAACGCGTTTATTAATTAATTTAAAATCGAAAAGGGATAAGAATTAAAAATATATATTCTGAACAAAAAAATATTCGTTATTGAATATAATATTTAATACATTTATTTTTCAATTTCTGTAAACATACGAGCCCTTTTCATACGATTAGTTATTATTAGTTTGCTAAAACCTAGTGTTGAAGTTTTATATTAAGTTTTTTTCTTCATAATCTAGTTGAATACTTCCTTTGACGAACATTTATTCTAATTTGTTATTAAAATTACATTATCTGCAGACAGGTCCAACATCACCTCCTCTCTTAAAACGGGTGCGCATATTTGTGTGTGTGTGTGTTAAACTCTTGTCGACGAAAAAAATCCTGGCTGACCGCGCATCGCGCTGTCTCGCCTGTTGAACGTAGTATCGCATAATATTTTTCTTATTTTCGTTGTATTGTTATCATTCGTAAAATTTAAACGATTTAAAAATTACAATCATAATAAAAGCGTGGGTGACATTTTACGTACATATAAACGAAGAGCTCTCGTTTGTCATATTATTACAAATTAAAAAAATTAACTAATAGCCGTCTACAAAAAAAAAATTTACAATGTTAAGCCGTTATTATTTTTTTAAATATATAATGCAGACACCTTTCTAGTTTCAAAATAGCTATAGGTACTAGTGCAGACGTGGAGTAGTGCGAGCGTTATAATATTATTATTACCTCATTATTTTTTTTGCAAAATTGCAATCGCCGAAAGAAGGTGGAAATTAAACGCGTACAGGATACAGGTTTTACTAAATATTTTATAAGTGAAATTTAAAACTAAGCATTGAAATGCGTGGTATTACGCACTGTTTTCGCAGTGTTCTACTATAATACATAAATACATAATAATATAATATTATGATGGATAATAACTAATAAATAATAATGCTTATATGCACGTCATGAACGTTATTTTAGTAAATTGTAATAATTGGGTACCTATATCAAAACAACATTATTGTTAAGTACGGCAGGTAACTAGTAGGTTGGTAGGTACCTATAATAATATAGTAATCCAAATGCATGTAAGTTATATTATGTATTGTTATAAATGAAACCTTCGTATAAAACTAATTTTATAAAAACTTTATCATAATAATTTATTAGATTAATTTCGTATTTTCGTATAGTGAATAATTAAAAATTAAATTTCTATAATATAGCTTCAAAATATAATAGTGTGTTTGAAGAAGGAGTGGAGAATATTATTATATAGATCAATCTTCGCGTACCTAACTTGTTAATATTGTTATGATACCATGTATGGTGGGTAAGTCGTACTCGTATAATATGTGCTTGTAGTATTATACCTAGACGTACATCGTATACTATTGAAATCAATACGTTTCTCTGATAAAAATAAACTGCCTTTTAAAAGAAACTAGAAAATAAAACCGTGTTTTTTAATTTAATTTAAATTTTAAATCTAGCTGGTATATAATAGGTTATTATTTTACTACGTAGTTTCAACAACATATCGTTTTTCTTGCTCCGATAACCCACGTTGTATATCTAACGTGTTGTGTCTCCCGTATCGTGTCAGATTTCATTTACTGTCGTACCTACCTAATGAATATTATGAATATCAATTTCTTGTCAATAAATGTTAAAATGTTCGTTGATTAACCACAAATTATTGTTTATATTTTGAAAATCAACCAGACGATTTATAATTTCGAATCCATACTCTCTACTTGTTTTAAAGTTATTTTGTCTATTCAACACAACATTTTTCGTCCGAATAAATAATCATTAACAATGACTAGTTGGTATTTATTGTTTATATTGAATTTAGAGTGGTATCATAGAAACACGCATAGGTAGGCAGGTATACATAGATTTATATCAGTAAATTAAACGATATTCAATAGTTACTTATTTTATACCGTACACATATTTTATATCTAGACAAAAATGACAAACATAATATGGCATTGGTTGCAATTGCATAAACAATCATACTAAATATTTAATGAATCAATAAAATTAGCTTATCATGTCTCTTATACACGATTTAGTGGCCCATAGTTAGTTCATTGAATTTAAGCGAATCATTAAACTAATCAATTTTTATGCAACCCGGTATTAAAGTTGTCGCGATGTGATAATATATAGGTATGTTATATAAAAATATTATTTTACCTACGATTAAATTCAAAAACACGCAGGATGAAATTGGAAAAGGTTTACCTGGTGAACTTTCTTAGTTGTAGATAAAGTTGGACAGCTATCTATTCCCTACAGACGTTTTGATATCATTAATTGATTTTAAATCTTATTTTTTATCGTAATAATGAGATAAAGATACTTAAACTACCGTAACAATTTGCAGTCTCGTTGGTAGCAGAAAATGAGCAGTTCAAATATCAAACGAGTTTTCGATAAGTATAATAACTATTTTGGAATAATTCACAACACGTATAACCCTGAAGTCATGTACACACATTATAGGTACACATATTTAAATAACCACTGATCAAATTATGTTTTTATCCGTCAACAATAGCTTCATAATATATATTAGGTATTTAGGTCTAATTTAGGTACATATATCAATTAATTCAACATAATATATTATTTAGATATACCTATTCCTATTTAATTGATTGATAAAAATAAATTTGTCAATAACAAAAGTAGGTGTAGTTTATTTAATTACTAATCCTTATTATACCGGGTTGCATAAATAATCATTAAAGTATTAAACATCAATAGTGAGCTAATGGTCCCTTAAACATGATTTAGTGGCTCATGATGGGTTCATTAAATTTTAGTGAATCGTAAAATAAATGTATCAAATTTTTTATGCAATCCGGCATTGTTGGGCATAAACTACATTTATTATACATTTATATACATAATATAACCATCACCAAAATTAAAAATGATTGTCATTTTGAACTTCTTTATGGAAAACTCAAATAAGTAAATTTAAATAACATCAATACTTTCGTATATAATTGCATATCAAAGGACTAAATTATTAATATTTCCTTTGTAATTTTTTGTATTTTATAAATTACGTTTGAACAACAAATTATCGTTAAATATTAAAATGCAATTAATTAATTTTCCGAGTTCCCGTTCAACGAATAATCTCCAGGTTTATTAAAATATTATAAATTACAAGTGATACACATTACGCGTAGTAACGCGAATAGGTAAACACAATATTATATTTTACATATTACATTATGATATAATATCATATATACCTAATATTATAACGACGGACATTGTGTTTTTTCCACTACTTCAACGGTTTCGAAGTATAACTCGTGTCCGATCTGCGAGTGAAATCGGGAAGAAAAAGAAAAACTTAGCGTCGAAAACGCCTCGGAGGAGAAAAAATTAATACGAAAAAAAAAAAAACCATGGTAAGCAAACGAAATCGACCGGCCGGGCGATCGCGTCTCGAGACGTATAAAATTTATCACTAGTGTATACAATAGGTACCTACATCGTGCGTGTGAAGATATTAATATCGTAATGTCAATAATACAATATATTGTAATAACGATGTGCGAATAATATTACACAGAGCCTCGGAAGAGGGACTCACCTGGTTGACGTGCAGACGTCGGCGGATAGCGGAGCAGCGACGAGCAGCAGCGAGACGAGTACAATGATAATAATAATAATAATGATAATGATATCGAGTGGCACGCGGAAAAGTCTACCGAGTCAGCGGGGACGACGAAAAGTCTTCCTGGTCGTTCCGAGGGCCGTCGACATGGTACACCACTGTTATTGTTCTGAGTAAGACGGCAAAAAATTATTTAAAAAAAAAAAAAAAAAAAAAAAAAGACGAATAATAATATCGGAAAATTGTTTCGCACGAGATCGGCGGCGGCAACGACGACGACAACGACGACGACGACGACGACAAACGATCAACACGCGGCGGCGACACGCGTACGACTGACGCGACCGTCGGGAAGGGACTGCATTCCAGAAGCCGGTAGTTTGGCGGCGGCGGCGGCGGCATCGGTAGTCGTAGCAGTGGCGGCGGCGGCGTCGGCGATTGACGTCGGATAGGGTTGGTGGGGGGGGGGGGGCGGCGTGTCGAGATATACGCGCGCGGCCGTCCGGCGTTATAGTTGCCGACGCTCCCGATAGGGCGGACTCCCGCCGAAGAGATACTGGTTTTATAATATTATTATTATTATTATTATTATTATTACATATGCCTGCGACTCCCGTCGTCATACTTGTTACTCGACGTTATTATTATTATTATATTATTACCGGTAGATATAGGTGTATAATATTATATCGGGCGAGTATATATTATAGTTTTTTTTTTTTTTTTTCCCAAGTAAACTAGTCTGGCGAACGAGATTTGAGAGGAGAAAAAAAAAGCAATAATAATTTGCACCTGCTCCCGATGTCTTGGCACGGCAGCTCGTTTCACTACACACATCTTATATACAGGTTGTATATTATATAGGTACGTAATGTTATTATATTATTTTATCCATAATATTACGTGTGGTTCGAGATATCGTACCTATACCTGTATGTATATAATATTATATTATACGCGCTGTTCCGGGCAGTGTTACAAGCGTATTATAAAAGAATCCTAATTTAATATAAAAGCTCGATCGGAAAATATCACAATCATTGCCTACCTTTTTATTTTCTATTCTGCCTGGCAGATTATTTGGGTTTCCGAGGCAGATGAATGACGATGGGCGTATGAATTGGCTCCAAAAACGACCAAAAAATAATAATATACATAATATATTATTATGAAATTTACGCCACGTCTAAAATTTAATTTTTTTTAATAACTTATTTGCTACCATCTCCCGTGGCAATAGTATATATCATACTACTTGACTTATTTCGAGTACCTATTTAGTCGTCCCACCATCTTTCTAGAATCTACATAAAAATATAAAACGACACGTTTGAATGTACATCGTACTCTGCAGCTCACTATAGTACCTACAAATGTATGATATTATTATTATGTAATGTAATATAGCGAAGTGTAATGAGAATAATATTGTGAAAGTTTATCGTCTTGTAATATACGAGCTTTGATTAAAGCACATCATGTACCTATATTAAAAGTAACCCAAATACAAATTTGAAGGAATTATTTTTGTTTTTAAAACATACCACAGTGACTGAGTGAGTGACTATGGATTCAGTGTACCTCTTGCATAAGTTGTTGAACTTTAAAAACTATGTAGTTTAATAGTTATAATTTTAATAAATTAGTTAGTGCCTATTTATTCGTGTCATTATTTTCTATCATTTGTTTTTAATGAAATACCTACATAATATAACTACATTTATTGTTTATTAACTTATTGTTTGATTATCATATTATATCTATGCGGTTTATGGTGTAAAATACAATTTTTTTTTAAGGGGGGATACGTCTATGTGTAAGGGAGGTTTAATTCTATATTAAAATTTGTTACTGGTGAATTTTCCCCCTTACCGATGATTATTGAAAATGCACGTCCACCCCCAAAGTTCTGCATCAATTTGCAAGAAATATGGGCTATGGCAGCGTTAAAGAAGAGGGAAACTAAAAAATAAAAGCTCTCCACCGGAACGCACGTAGTCTGCAGTATATTATATAATATATTTATATCGAGTATAATATATAGTAAGTCATAATCGTATATATTATTATTTATATACACGCGGACTGGCACACTCGGCGATCGCTGCACACTCCTCGAATTATAATAATATTTTATTATAAACTCCACGTGTTTTATTAATTTATTATAGGTTTGTCGTATGTAGGTACATTTTATTTTATTATTTTTTTTTTTTTTGAAATTTAATTTACTCTTATTCATACACTCTGATCATTATACCTCTACCTATCACGCGTAGGTACGATATCATTATACTATCGTTATTATAATATTATTATATTAATTTTATGTATAAATGTATGATATTCACTTTAATTAATCTTACGATTATTTATGTATGCGCTTATATACGATACGGACCAGTTCTCACGGCACTTGGCACACATTTTCGGGGGGTCACGTCATCCCGATATACGACGAGCGTTGTAATTATTTTCGACAGTCTACCGGGGATCGCTGTATACACAAAGACAGACAACGGCGTGTGTATACGCAGTGGAAATTCTATACAGATAATGCGTGTTTGAGCGTAATTAAATCGCCCGGGAAACGCGCGGCATAATATCATATATAATAATAATATTATAACAACTTTACAAATTATACGACGATTAACGATTTTATGTATAACAAATATATTATTACGATTATTATTATTATTATTATTATTAGGCGCGTATAATATTATATTATTATTACACAATTACGACACCCGACACCGGAATAATACGAAAACGAATACGAAAACCGTTTACGAACAAAATGCATACGTTTTAAAGGTTTTATTATGCACAATAATATTATTACAACACTATAATAATATATCATGTATATCGTGTACATATACGTATTGTAGATACCCACCTAAATATCGCACCATATCAATATTATTATTATTATGCCTGTTCGATATGATATTACATTTCGCGGCTATTTGCGAGGTTCACACGAATAAGAAAAGTCTTTAAACGGTCGATATAATTGATGACGACGGTATATATATATATATATATATTTATGTGTCGAAAAACTGGCGCTCGCGTCGACGATGTCTATACGACGACGATTACGACTGCGACGACGACGGCTATGATGACGACGATGATAATAATACTTTAACGTTCTCTCGAAGTTTATTCGACCGGAAAATTAGATAAATATAATATAGTGGCGCATATACAATAGCCCACATTCGATGTGTTTGATTTAACCGATCTTGCGGATGTGAAATATAATATATAAGAACGATATATATATATATATATATGTTTATAAGCTCGTATCCAGTGGTAGTTATTTAAGAGGAAGTCAGCTGCGCACTGCTATTCGTTTTCTCTTTCTCGCCCACAGGCGACATTGGACATTTTCGTTCAGAAAAATCAATCCTCAATATTAGAGTGAACCGATCTATTATATTCAACTTAAACAACTTATATTAAACATTCTATTTATGCGGGCAGCTTTTTTTACGATAGGTATTTAAATTTGTGTGCAAGTTATGAGTAGGTATCATAATGTGTAGTGATAATATTGTGTCATATATTATTAAATATACCATGTAGCAGCTGTGGTATACGAGAAATATTACCACCCACCAGGGACTATTTGAAACTTTTATATATTATACTCCGACAATTTTTTAAATTTTTTAAATTCTTGAATTTGTTTTGTACTACATAATATGACTAACGAGTGTCCTGTGGTGGTGATACAAACTTCTGTTTTTACAATGAGAACCCTCCCTCCCCTTTTTACTTAAATATATTTAGTGGATAATTTTTTTGAAAATTGCGATTTAATATCTAATTAATTCAAAACTCGAATTAGTAGTTTCTTATATAGTTATTAAAATGTTCGTACTAAGGATAATAAATTAGTCCTTAAAAAAGGTTTTATGTAAATATAAATGGTTAATGGACGTAAAATTGGATCTAGTGTTTATTATACTTAGACCATTTTTACAAATCATCAATATTAATTACTACAATTTTAAAATCACCATAACCCCCATATCTCTAAGCTCATTAGGTATCATGGACCTTTTATCCTTAAAACACAAAGTGAAACAACTAAAAAACTACTATAGTAAAAATTTTGATTTTGACACGTCAACAATTTCAGAAAAATCATCTACAGTATAATTTTTTGTTGAATTTATTATACACACGACATTATGTAACCTTTAGCAAAAGTTTATGTGAGTGTCAAAGAATGCCTAAAATCGGAATTAAAAATATAACACAAATCCATGAACCGTTATGAAACAAAACATAATTTTCAGAAACATATATTATAAACTATAGCGATACCCATGTTATCATCATCTGCATGCGTGAACGTAAATTTCCATGTACGAAAAGTGTTATATAAGAAATAGTTTACTAGAGTATAGGCAGTATATTAGTGTACTTAAAAGTTTAACTCGTTCTAGCATCATTTTATTATTATATTAATTTCAATTCAAAAACTTGAAACAAATTCACTATAGAAATTTATGAAATAATTAACAAGCGTTTTCTAATGCACATGAAAATTTGCGAATTATTTTAAAACAGTTCTGTCATAGTGTTGTAATCATTTAAATAATCAAATTATAATATTATATAGCGATTAACTCAATTTTATCGATTTTTTTTACTGAAACATCTTTTTTCGTGGCTCTACCTAAAAAAAACCCTTTCGCCGCCAATGATTACATTTTCACTGAAACCGTTCGAAAACTGTCCGACAATATTTAAATAGGCTTGTTGGACATTGTTGGAAACTTGTTGGAGCCCCCTATTTATTTATTTATTCCATGTTGAACTTTGTACTGCAAACTCCAAACTTCAAACAACCCCACCAAGTCCCCAACATATATAAACATCTAAAATGTATAACTTTTTTTTGATAATTTGAAATAATTTCAAGATAGTAATGATAGTATATACTTGAATACTATAATAACTAAATGTTGACAGTAATTTTTTGACAATTTTTATAAGTACGATGTCTCCAAGTAGATAACTACCTACTTCAGAATATTTTTGTTTTTTTTAAATGAAATTTAGTATTTACAATAAGTGCCCGAGGGAACAATAAGAGTAGGTAGGTATATGTGATTTAAGTTATTTACATGAATACCGTGATGAAAGAAGCCACCCAGTGAAAACGCTACCTTTTGATTTATTTCAGATTATGAAATAAAAAATATCCGTTAATAAAAAGTAAGAAACTTAGAAAAGCTGTAAAATGGTAAAAAAAAAATAGTAAAAACAAACTTTTTTCAACTATATTGTTTTGTTACAGTTTAAAATTATGTAAAAATAAAAAAAAACAACTTTAATACTTTCCGTCATAATGAGTTTGTACCTACTACTGTTAAAAGGATCACCTATAACTATATACCTACTCTAAACCAACTAAACCAACTGCTGCGGGCCACACATATTATTGTGCGATTTTTTTTTTTTATTTACAATATTATTTTTTCATACTATTTTTAATTTTATGCGTCGATAGGTATTTCATTATTATGTATTTATAAATACCTTTACATAGGTATATTAAAACATTAAACAAACAAATTATTTTTATTTTTTTTTTGTAAATGTCTCATTAATGTGTGTGGGTAGGTACTTACGTATATAAAATGTATAATAATATTCGAACTGCAGTGTTTCTATAAAACGTTCGGTGTAGAATAATTTATGCAGTGCCTGTATAATAAGTTATATTATGGTATATCTGTCAATTATAAAATATTTAAACGTCGTTGGCGGTGGCGCTCGTACACATATAACATACATCATACACATCACTACATATGTCTAATTGTGCATTATACGTCGTAAATTGGAAAGTTTAAAACAGAACTTCTGACAATCTTAAGGAGTAGACAACTTGAAAGTTTCGTACGTCAAAAATATACTTTAATATTGTGACGTGTACGCATATATTGCGTCATGATATTACGACACAAAACAAAATTCGAGACTTAAAGCAAATACCGTAAATACGGTATAAACTTCAAAATACTGAAAGTCTGTCACAGTTTATGTGTTGATGATGATATTCAGAAGCTCGCGTACAATATGTTAAATGCAGATCTCACTACGACGAGTGTTTGAGAATATAATAATGATACGTAATAATAATAATATGTAATATACATATTGTAAGTAGGTGCACACAATAGTATGAAGTATCTAGTTAAACAATTTTATCTTTTATACGCCATGATAATAATATAATGTTGTATTGTGTGCATATAATATAATATAATACACGTGGACTTAATATTGTGTATATATTATATATTATTATGATTTTCGAGTATTTCATTCCGAGTATAATGTTATATAGTGTATATGATATTATGTATTACGCGTTTTATATCATTGTTATTGTAAATAATTGTACATATAGGCATTACAATATACCTATTATGTTTTATACAGTTTTTCCGAACCGTAAACTTTTTACGGTATCCTGTTGTTGCGAATCTGTATATTATTATTATTACGTGGAAGTTATAATATGAATATGTCAACTTCACCAACGCAACCGCACTAATTTCAATTCTCTTATTTATACCTAGTTTGTGACTTTGGTAAAAAAAAAAAATAAACGTGTACCTCCGTATAAACTGCGAGCGGTTCGATAAACACAAACGTACGCTGAATTGATTGTAATCGGTTTTCGGTCGAGTAAAGGGTATTTAGTGTGAAATATATACCCGTGTACAAGCATAATAACGATCACCTACCTACCTATATATTATGCGATTTGTAATTTCCATAATATAAATAGTATTATTGAATTTCGCGGGACGGAAAACACGTACCGAGGTATATCGTGGTATCATACCAAAATAATTGTCCGTGTACGATTTAACTGCAATACATTGAATCTTTTATTGTCGGTTATAAAATGTGCAACGAATTTGTTATTCGGTATACTTCAACGACTGTATAACATAGTTGGTATTAATGAAAATATTCTTTATTAACGGAATTATATTCCAATCATAAAAATATAATGTATGGCGATGGCCGAGGTAATGGCACCATGACGGTTGTTTACCTATACATGTGTTAAATTAATCAATTATATTTTACAAAAATAATAGATACAAAAAAAAATATACATTTATTGAGTGTTCGCCATTATAAGTATCTATTATAATTCCATAGTAGTTAAGTAAACAGTTAGATGACTTGTCTAAAATATGTTATATTTAACAGATATGAGTTACTAATAGTATTTACTATAGACAATATAGCAGGGTTGTATATTATATTTCGTGTTATTATTTCGTTGTATATATTTATACATGAACATTAATTGTTTCTGGAATTAATTTAAGTAACTTTAAAGTTTATTATTTTCTAGAATTTTTGGACAGTCTATCTAGTTTTAATGTAATTTAAATACAATTTTAAATTTAGGATTTGATATTTTTAATTAAAAGAAACAATTTTAAAAAAACACACACACACACACACACATTTCAGAATATCTTAAAACATTATTTTGAGTGGTGGTCAAGCTCCGATGTTGACAAATACTATCTATCGCCAAATTATAGAGGCATAATATTCAATATTAAATTAACGATATAAAACGTTTAGTGCTCAATTATATTTAAAATCTTGATACATACGATCTTGACTCGTACGTTTGTATATTAACGGTTAATGATTTTATAAAAATTATTTAATCGATATGAAAATTGGTTTGGAATTTGAACATTCGATAATTATTTTGTACCCAGTTAAAAATTCATAAAATGTTTAGTTCTATTACCTATTTACATCTATAAGGCTTGAAAATATTATACGCGATTTCTCATATTAAGTTATTCTTACAGCAGTTAAAAAAAATCAAAAATATACATTGGCAAACGGTAATAGGTATAATTCAATAAATATTATTTGTAGGGACTTGAATCTGTCCACCATTATCTACGTAATAACTATATAATTATATCTATACTCAATGAAATTATTAAACTATTTAGATTAATATTAAGCTATTTATTACACGATCCTATATTCTAAACATTCTACCGTTTTTCAGTGTAAACATAAAAGTTCAGAGATCCAAGAAAGTTGTTTAAAGTCACAAAGTCATAAAAATAATATATGATAAAATATGATAATTAATATTGTATCATATTGTGATGTTTTCTTGGACAAAATAGTTTTAAAATAATCTATATGGAAGGTAGTAGCAGAAAAACAAATTTCCAATAATAATACATATATAATATATCCTTTGAAGAGGGACACACGCAGTCTCCTCTCAGAGTTGCGTATCTACTCAATTTCGAGGTATACTCGAAAGATACTTACGGGTAGGTCAACTTTCTTGGAATTTTGTACGAAGCGACGAATAATAATATATATATATTTCTTTTTTTTTTTGTTCAAAAAAACATTCAAAATTAGATAGAATACAAAATATATTAAGTTATATAACATGATTATCCATCTCTTTTAAGCTATTAGCTTGTGTTAGAGTTAGAGAGCAATAATATTGGTTAAACGAATAAATCAATGATATTGATCTTACAAATAATTTTCGGAGCCGTAAAAATGCATCAATAATCGTCAAATTCAGAATATTTTCTGGTAAGAAATGAAATCTATAATTGGTACTTTGGGGAGTCAAAAGTAGGTATCTAAATTAATTTCCAGTAATATAATTGTCGAATGCGTTGGGGAAAAAAAATAAAAATAATGACGCAAGACCAGTTTTCAACAAAATGTTGTTTTAAGTGATTTGGGGTAATTCAAAAACGAATAATTAATTTTCACTTAATATTATCATTTTCTATAGATTATAATATAGTTTTCAAAATATTTTGTTGTACTCGGATATAAAATAATACATGGTATGTCACCTACCTCTGTTTCGTTGGTGTAATATGCTGCCAATCGTAAAACCTACCAACCTGCCAAATACGTTTAAGGGTTTTTATCATTTTTCCATACTGATTAATAAAAATTTATTAAACTAAAATTTACTTAATGTATTGCAAATGATCGTCATTTTCAAGTATTTTATCAAGTTATATATATTGTAGTGCTGTGGTTACACCCAAGAAACTTCAAATGCAACCTGATGTGGCGCGGTGGTTGGCTCCAGTCACAAAACGTGTTCTGAAGTCAAGCATCAGCTGGTGCCACTAGTTCCCGGATAGGTGACCGCCCGGGTTCTAGTGACAAACCCTCTCCACATAGCATATGTGTTCTAACCAACCGTACCCTCCCCACAGTAATAAAAAATAACCATCCAATGGCCTATGTCGCTACGAATTAATTAATTAATTTAAAAAAAAAACTTCAAATAAATTGTCGTGTTGTGTTTTAATGGGCCGCCGCCATTCCTCTTTTAGACTAGAAGGGCACAACACAGACTAAAATAATTTAATATCTAAAAGTAGACATAAGTTGTTGTGGATCTTGGTGGATATTTACCAGTTTATTGAATATTTAGCTATTATAATAGTACGTATTTATATATTGTATGACTGTTATAATATTATGTTGTTTATCTCAAGTCACATGTACTTATCCCGTATCAAAATTAAATAAAAATATAGCACACATATAAGAGTAGGTATATCATTTTTTTCGGTAAGTAGCAAGGGCGTGATTAAGGGGGGGGGGGGGTGCGTAATATATCCCCTCCAGAGCTTTTATAACATATGTACCTATTGTACCTATACAAGAATATTAGAGTTTCTTTTATAAAACATTAAAAAAAAAAAGGGCGGGTAAGTGTATGTCGCTCTGCTGTACAGTAGGTTACAAGTGAGTCACTGTAATGGATTGTGTTAGATTTTAATCCAATGATATAATATCATTGAATAAGAAAAACGATTCTGAGCGAAGACGGTCAGTCAGTCTATAATATCTTACTAAGTCTAAATGTATTTGATGATATTATTGTGAATAAACTAATTAATTTTAGTATTATAGGCATTAGTATTTACTATAGTTGGTTAAATTCATTTTTCTCAAAAAAATTATATTTTAAAATGCCATTGCGTGTATATAAAATATAACAATATATTCTAAAAGTTTCATATACCAACAAATAATATTTTTAAATTATATCAAAATAACTAAAATCATTATTCTTGGTTTAAATATGAAATTTTGTCTAAATTTGAAATTAAAATGTCTGTAAAAAATAAATGTGTTGATATATTTTTTAGATTTTTTGGTTACAGTATGATTTATTTATGAGAATTTTTGTTTTAAATTTTCAACACTTAGTTATAAAAACTGAACATTTTATAATTTTTTAATTACAATGATTTATAATTTTCGAGATTTTGACAAATTTTGTCAAAATTCGAACTTTAAATGCTTATAAAAAAAAATCGTGCCTATGTATTTTTAAAATTTTTCAACTGATATTGTAACAATATATAAAAAGCTTGTATTAAATTTTCAGACTTTTTGGCCCACCAAATAAAATTTTATTGACAATTATAAAAAAAAAAACTAAAAAAATTGAAAACTAAAAATGTCTGTAAACAGCTCAAAACAAATCAAAATATTTTCAAAATTGAATAGTGTATAGAAAATGAGAATATAAACATTTAGTGAAATTTTCATGCATCTACAATTATTCGTTTTTGAATTACAACCAAATAAGAAAAACGCTACATGAGAAATCGAGTGGATATCCTATGTTGTAAAATTATGAACTTAAAACACTCATAAAAAATTATTTTTAATTGCTTTTAGATATTTTATTTTTGATAAAAGTAGAAAAACTTACGTTAAATCTTGTGTTAAAATTTAAAACCTTAGATTTAAAAAGAAAAATTTTTATGAATTTCTAACTCCAAATAATTTGCAAATTTTCGTCATTTTTACGTAATTTGTCAAAATTTCAACTTTAAATGCTTAAAAAAAAAAATTGTGACTGCAGATTTTTAATATTTTTCATGTGCCTTTGAAACAATATATTAGGAGCATTCTATTAAATTTTCAAGAATTTTTAACGAATAAATAAAATGTTATTGATTTTTAAAAAAAAAAAACCAAAAAGATTGGAAATTTAAAATGTCTGTAAACAGCTCAAAATAAGTCAAAATATTTTGAAAACGGTATGGTATATAGAAACTGTTTATATAAACATTCAGTAAAAATTTCATGTATTTATCGTCATTTTTTTTAGACTTACACCAAAAACCAAAATCGATTTTATCGAAAATCAATGTTGCGTAAAAATTCCCGTTTTTTCCTTAATTTTCCATTTGTTTTTCACGGTACTTTTGAAAACTACTGGAAAATGTTTACTTTTGACCCCCCAAAGTACCAACTAGATTCACTTTCCTATCAGAAAAGGTACTATTGAAGAAAATCTAAGCACTTTTACTGTCCCAAAACGTGATGACAGACACAAAAAAAAATAAAAATAAAAATAAAAAATAAAAAAACACACATCATTGTAAAACCAATACATTCATCGCTCCGCTCAGAATCTAAAACTATTAAAGTACATTATATTATATTATAAACTAAATTAATTTAATATTTGAAACAAATTCACTTTAAATAGGTACCCAGCATTTTTAAAATTGTTCTTTTTTGAAAAAATTGTATTTCAATGAGTTAAGAACGATAGATGAGTAAAGTATAGTAAGTAAAAGTAGCTTAATAGATGAGTAGCTAAAGTGAATTTATGCCGAATGGTAAATATACTATAATATTGTATAAACTATATCTATGTATAGATACTAAACTGTGTGGAATTTTAAAGCAAAATTTGACAATTTTGTGTATATTATACTAGTTTTGGGATTTTCGATAAAATAGTATACCAGTGGTAACTCATCACTTCAAGCTATTTATATACATTTTACATTTTCTATTATTTTTATTTAGTTTTTTTTTCTCAAAAAAGTTGCTTACCATATTATAATACTGGAATACCGAAAACCCTGATAATGTTGACGGTATTGAAAACGGATACCAGATTACCATAACTGTGGACTGTGGTATTAGGTAGGTATAACTGAAGTCCCCAAAAAACCATAAACGGCTTTAATCCATAAAGTATACGGCGGTATTACTTCGGTATTGAATTTTAGTGGTATATTTGAGAAATAACCGGTACCTATACCGAAAAAACCAGTAACCATACGGTACACACTTCCCACAATTTTTTTTTCTTGTTGTTTGATATCGTTTACAACATTGAAAAATTGGTTGCCTTCATTTTTTACAATGAAGTTAGAAAAATAACGAAATCCAACTGAAAAAACACGTTTCCACACTTGTCCAATAGAAGTGTGGCAGGGTTTCTCGTGTGTACGGAATTAATTTTTCTCCGATAAAATAAACTCGAAACGCTTACTTTACGTATGCGTGGGTGAAATTTTTTACTAACGACATTTAAATAAAACATTAAATAATAAATTGCAAGAGTAACATAAAAGTTTCAGATTAGTGGTGGTGAAAAAATGCGATCTTCACCACGACGATGACCATCAACTACTAGCATAACATTATATATTGTTCTATTGTAAATAATTATATTTAGTATATTATTAAATTTTTTTGAAAACAATTTGTGATAACGCAATGAATACAAAATATACTGAATAGTGAATAAATATACATTATACTGTATTGATTGCTTTAATTTGTATTACCGACTCTTAAAAGTACCTACCGATGTTTTTATTTTTATATAATTTATTTGACAGTTAACATATTATTATAGGAACAATATTTAACAATATAAGCTTTGGATATTTACTTATTATATTTTAAATCAACATAACGATTTTTGAGACTTTATTCCGATCATTACAAAATACAATCGCACATTCACACTTAATATGGTAAATATATAACTGTTACGTCATCTGTCGCAGTCACCTCTCAATCCGTCCATTCCAAACGAGAGGCGACGTCTATTCCAATAATAAAATAAATCAAATGTTGTATTGCGTTTTTTCTTTTCACTTTCTTACTATAGTTATTATTGCGTAAATCTATAACTATACATTGGGTTTAGTCCGTTGTCGATAAACTAACAAACGAAAATCCCTTAACCATAATAAATAAATTATGACTTACCTACCTATTTTCATTAAGAATTGTTTAACTATATACGTAGGTACATCTGGTACCGATGTACATAGTATGTCAAATATTGTTTATAATAATTTCTTAGTTTTTCAATATCCGGTGAAATTTTTAGTATAGAGGATGGTTATAAGTTTTTATCGCCACAGCAAGATACTCCTTCTAAATGGAATATAAACTTAACTATTTTAAAATACGATGTTTATGTGGTAGAGCCGACAGTTATATGCTCTATATGATACTAATAAAATATTAAATGTGTATGTAGTTATGACCTAAAAATTACCAAGATATCATGCCCTTAAAATATATGATCTAAAAACAATAATGAATTTTAATACTTGTATTATTTTTAATTAAATTATGTTACATATCATACTGAAAGTCATTTAAACTATTGATAAAAGAGGTTGTGGTATTTCAGAATTTTAATCAAAATTGTTTGGTATACAGTGTAAACTTTACTTCATTAATCTTGAACAATTAATTTGTGATTCTCGATTCGTTGGGGTTTTAAACGTCTTAAAAATGTATAGGATCCTAAATATCCTCTAAAAACGAGGGAAATCCTAAAAAATGCAAGAATTCCAAAATATGCAAAAATGTGTAAAACACAGAATTTTGCATACAGAATCGTTAGGTTATGAAACACATTTTGGTATAAGCTATCTATTTTTTTTTTTACTAAGTAATCAATACAAATATGAAAATGCATACATATATGTTGGGCCTATTTATAGGTAGGTACCTATACTTAATTAAAAATTATCAAAATTACTTGAAAATTTAAGACTAAATGTGCATATATTTTATAATAATAACGTAGCGATATACCTGTCTGTGTTATAACTTTGTCTGAAATGTGTCTAAAACTATACTCTCGACGGTAGTGCGGTACCTCGTCCTCCACCCGCGCAAAAATCGGCAAATCTGGATAAGGCACTGATGTGCATATTATTTTGTATACGTACATATTATATTGTAACGATATTTTAGATGTTACGAGATGTATTAAACACGCGTTATAATAATAGTAATAATAATAATAATAATAATCTTACATAATATATATATATATAATTTATATATATATATAGGTACACGTCGTACCTATGTGTATTTTACAACGTAATACAATATCTGATTTTACAAAACCATCGGTGAAAAAAAAAAAAAGTGTTGCCAAACTCGAGCATCTGCAGGTGACTGTTGTTTATCGCTGTAAGAAATTCTGCCCGAGGCTCTTTGCAAGCATAAAGGCACGCTCACTGTCTCACCCACACGCGCGCACACACATTATTGAAGTGTAAATCATAAAGCAATACCCGAGTACATAATATATTTATATTATATAATAAATATGTTTATGCGTCGCGTCTGTGCGGTTGAGAGAGACGCGGGAAGTATTACACGCTGTACAGAATAATATAACCTCCAAACCAATAACTATAATGATATTGTTTGATATCGCGGCAAGACGTTATTAACGCGTGCACTTGACTCTCTGATCCAAAAACGAAAATAATATCATAATATCCGTAATAATATACTCGTTTATAATATTACTATAGTAGCTTTCAGCTCGTATAATTAATTAATTCGACGAATTATGTCCGTATACACGCGTGTTATTACACTCGTTTGATGTATCGAAAAGGATGAACAACACACCTATAAAGTCTATGTGTGTATACCGTACCTGTATAATATACATATTTTATTGATCTAAAAAACTCGGAAACTAGTTACAGTTATGGTAGTGTTACAGTATTTACAAATTTACAGATTTAACAAGTATTTTTGGAATAATACAACATTAAAAGTAAGAGCATAATATGGTTGCATTGTATAAAAATAAAAATAAAAAATTTACATATCGTTAAATTAAATCTCTACAAGACCTGTTAATTTCAGAAATTTCATCATCTTAGTGTAGTTGTCCTCAGTATTGGGCGCCAGTGCGACGTCGAGGGTCGTATCCAACCCGATGTCTTGTCGATCTCCTCGGTAGGTGTTTAAGGCACAGACTTCGCATCGCACGAGGGGGGTTCTTCTTTTAGGTGCCCGTGCGTAAGTCACGTAAGTCCTATTCTCAATCCGTTTAGTATATAATAATATACAATATTATGATAATTAATAATAATAATAATAATAATAATATAAATTGTTATAATACACCTACAATTTTTGCAGCAGTATCCGGAACTCGCTAATTAACAGCGGCGGGATATTGTCATCGCAGTGTTGTTACATCGTTGCAACGTTTAAAATATAATGTTCAGTCACGAATATCTGTTCGACTGCAGAACTTCGTCTAGTCGTCGTGACGCCTCGTGTGCGTTATAACAATAATATTACAGTACGTAATATTAATATTACTCGTCGATGTCGCGCTCTCGTCTGCGGTGGAACGCGTGCGGTCGTCGTGTATGCACACCCTCCCCATCCCATCCACTGAACCGTTAAGACTAAACACATGCTTGCCAAACAATTAGCTGGTATAACATTATTACCATTTTCCAGACGTCACGTTGAAATTTCAAAAATATTCAGACTAATATCAAGTCGTCGATTGTACCACGTGCAGAAGTACGAACAATATATAGGATGGTTTTTTATGCATGCTCGCCACTCATTTTTCCCTTTTACGTCATATTTTGTTCAAATTCTGATTTTTAGAATTTTTAAGTACCAAGGTATACTTAAATCGAGTTAAACACCGTATTGTTTTCGAATTCCTGATATTTTTAGTAATAACTGGACACTGTAGCGATACAAACTTCGGTTTTTCAAATGAGAACGGGCGTTATCCCCTCCCACCCTTTTTACTGAAAATGATGTATAGCTGATAATTGTCTTGAAAATGTTGATGTATCTAAATCGAAATTTGAATCAGTAGTTTCTGAAAAATGTTTATACTAAGGATAAAAATCCTTGAAAATGGTTTTACAAAATATAATAAGCTGTATATTTTAATATTAGATGTGGTATTTTTTATATTTGGATCATTTTTAAGTAATATTTATATTGATAGATCAAAAGTAATAGTTACTAATATTTTAAAATAATGTAAGTCCTCATATGGCCATATATACTTAAGCGATTAAGATTTATTATCAGTACACTAAGTTTAACATATAACATAAAATCTTTCAAATTTTGATATATCTAGATATATCAATTGTCAAAACAAAAAAAATATCGGATGAATAATTAAAAATGAATTAAAAGGGGGATCCTGTTTGAAGAACAGAAATTCGTATTGTCACAGGATCATCCTGGTACGAAAAATCTAAATGTGGTCATCTGTCTTCGAGTGTATTTAAAAACTCTAAAAATCAGAATTTGAATATATCTATGCATAATTTAAGCATAAAATAGGGTGAGAATTCTTAAAAAAATCACCTTGTATAGTTAGATGAATATTGTGTCATATTCTACATTTTGGTATTGACTATAATAATACTATGTAAAGTGTTTGGTAAAAATTCAAATTTTTATATTTATTGAAATGATTACAATATTCGAGTCTTATAATTAACAAGGAATAAACTAAAAATTACAAAAGATTATTATGTACTAAAAATTTCATTAACACAATATTATGGAGTTTTAAAAAAACTTTTCCAAACATATTTTGTAAGACAATTTTATAATATTTATTATGATTATGTTTTTGAAATTGTAGTATAATAACTAATAAGAAATACAAATTATGATTAATATAATAATATTATTCTAGTCTTGTCTTTATTTTATTTTATGGAACACGATGACTCATGCCGATATAATATGAAATTGTGAAAATATATTTAAGAAAAAAATGCGTTAATTCCTTAGTGCTGAAAAATTCTATGGCTATATTTATAAATATAAAAGTTAATGAATCCTTTGATAATAAAATGTACTCATAATATTATATTTGTTCAGGTCTCCTAGGGGATTTGTTTATTATTATCTTGGATAATAATAAATGTATAATATTGGTTTATGTGTCGTAATATTCGCAAGCCAACCCACTTAATGTATAACTTAGATATATAAGACTTTCTAAATTTGGATTGTTCTTTGAAAACTTTGACAGGAAAACGTTTTGGATTTTCACAGGCGTAGCAGATCTTTTCATACACTCCGGTTAGGTTGACTCTCCGTCGACTTAGCGCGGTTATTTTGGTTCAGAGAATCCGTCGAGAATTATTATATTATATTATAGTTAATAATTATTTATATGTTATTGGTATAATATTTTAGGACAGAAATTACAAGAATGATAAACTGTATTTTCTTTTGAATACATTACTAGTTTTAGTGTAGTTTAGTTCAAATTAATTTTTTATACTTAACTTAAACGCAAATA